>WIGO01000547.1:0-12766 GCA_014235945.1 Colletotrichum plurivorum
CCTACAGTACTGTTTACAGCGTCAAACCTCAGCTTCTGTTAACATACCCTCACTGTCAGAAGGCTGGCCGTAACATCTAGGCTCTTCAATCTGACAATATTCGACTGTTCAGACACAAGGAAACCCGGGTTTCTTTATGACTAAGCAGCTCACCACTTTCGTGTCAACGGCCCTTCTCCCGCACTGCTCCTTAGAGAACTCTGGACATCAAAGATCCCAGGCATTAGACGGGTTTTACTTGGGGTACATGCATGATACTATCCATGGATCACAAGAATGCTTCACACATATGTTCTCACCGGGATGTACCTTCTGATCAGATGGTTGTCAAATTGACCTCAACCTGTAAAGCAGAACTCAGAATGACGGAAACGGTGCCGCTGCTCGCACCAAGTTGGACTGCGCGATATCGTTTTGAATGAGACTGTAGAGAGACTCGTTGAAGCCCTTCTTGTCCAATGCCCCGTTGTGCCTCACCATCTGAACCGCGCCCTGTAGATGTCGTTGCGTCGAAATAACGTCGCCGACCAGGGTCTGTCGCCTGTCAGCATCCTGTGCAGGCGCGCAGCCGAGGGGGACTCGCCTCGTCATGTGCCAAGAAGACGGCTATCGTGATGGTGGAGTCGCTGATTGGGGATCGCATCTCCGAGAACGAAATGGCCTCCGCGAGCAGCCGCGCACAGGCGACTTTGCACTGAAGGGCGAGCTGAGTAAAGTGCGGACCCCACTGTGGCAGGCAGAGCGACAGATGCCTGGATGCCACGAGAAAGAGACCATTTAGAGCACTGCCGCTGGTAGCAGCGAGCTGTACGAATTGATTGTTCAGGTGCCGATCGGTCTGGCTGTTTGCACATGTCGAGGAGCACGGCACGAAGTTGCTCACATCTATGTCGTTTCAGCCACCCATGGATTGCTTCTCGTGACGTCCGTGTGATAGGGACCCCTGAGATGGATCACTTACAGTAGTCGAGGAGGAAGTCTTCGATCGGGCTAAAGCGCCTAGCAAAACTGGCGAAGGGGTCTCTCCGGCTAGATCCCAGGGGGCCGATCGGGCTCGAGACGACAGCCACCTGGACCTCGGCACTTTGCCTCCCGGGGATCTGTCCTCCGTCCCACCCATCGCGACTCTCTACAGTGGTTTGGTGCTCGATCATGCTCTGTCGCCTCCTCTTGGCGTGCGTGGCGCGGGCTGCATCGGAGTGAAGTCGCCGCCGGGTCTCGGCCGACGTGACCCCGGGTGTCACGGGACGAGGGTATATCTGGGAATGTAACTGCGTTGCTCTATGTAGAAGGGAAGAAGCTATCGTGGGTCGAGAACCAGAGTTTGGAGTTTGGGCAGACCCACATTCCAAGTGGAAGTCACGTGACCATATGTACAATGGTTTAGTGCCGTGACACCGGGAGTGTTTTCCTTGTGTGAATGGATGAACCGGATTCCGCTTCTTTTTCCTGGCATGATGGTCGTCGTGTCCGCAGCGCGGTCAAAAGCTTGGATTCGGCCCAACACCCATGGTCTTGAAGACACGAAGTGGCAGGCAGTTGATGTGTCATTTGTCAGCACATCAGCGGCCGTACATGTACCAAAAGACCGAATCCTTCCGGGATGTGGCATTTGTAATCGGGCAGTCAAGTCAGCCTATGGCACGTCCCCGATCTGACGCGGCTCGGGCATCCGCGACAGATGCTGCCAAGACCTACTCCTTCTATATTGGGAATCCGACCACCGGCGCCAGCTGAGACGCGGTCCCGACTCCCAGGACCCGGCCGGCTTCGAGAGCAGCGTTCAACTCAACAACCAGGGTCTTCTTAGGTCATTGGCTGGTCTCAAAGAACACTGCCAAGGAGTACTGCTTCCCATTGCAGCATAGTCTGATTCTGTTTGGCAGGTTGAAGACGCTCTAGATAACGGCACCTTGGTCTAGACGTTGCAATATAAGTGAGCGCGCTTCCGAGAAGTCAAGAGGTTTCAAATAGTTCAATCAGAACAACCGTCTCCAATCCGAACAGAGTCCTACATCTCAAGCCTTACCACAATGTCCAGCCCCAAAACCGCGATTCCTCCGGGCTCCTGGGTGCTCGTCAGCGGTGCCACCGGCCACGTGGCAGCGCACACCGTCAAGCAGTTCCTCGAGCGCGGCTTCAGGGTACGCGGCACGGTGCGGGACCTCGAGACCGCCGCGTGGCTCGTCGAGGACGTCTTCAAGCCGTCCGCGGACCGCGGCGACCTCGAGCTCGTCCACGTCCCGGACCGACAACAGAGACGACAGAGACGACGGACGACGGGGATTCATGAGTCCTTGCTTTGACTACCTAATCAGAGGGTCTGTATACTACTAACTACATAAGCGATGAGAGCCGGTGTGGATAAGACCTACTGTTCCGATTTCATTCGTCAATGAAGTTGGCAATCGCTGCTGCGCCGCTCGCCCGCAGTGCTGCCTGCCCTCCTCACGTCGTCCAACGGCGCTTCAAAAGTACCTTACTACTTGCTCAACCACATCCTCACCTCACCGAATGACCCAAAGGCGTTTCCAAATTCTTCAGCTCACCCTGAAGAACCGCCGCGGTTGACAGTCGTCCGCCATGGTATCCAACTTTTTCTTTGGGTCGTCGGCCCCGGGAAAGACGCCGGGCCCCGGCGGCAGCGGCGACGGCGACGACCCGGTCGTCATTACGCGCGATGACGTGAGCGACTTCAACGAGGACAACGTCCTTCCGCAGCCCGCCGAGAAGATCGCCAAGGTGCGCGCCTGGCTGCAGCCCACCGACTACGACGACGTCAGCAGCGAGTACAGGAAGCACCTCGCCTCCCACCTGCACGGCACCGGCCGCTGGCTGCTGACGTCGGCGGCCTACCGCGAGTGGCATGATGGCAAGAACGACGGGCTCTTGTGGATTCGCCGTAGGTCATCAATTTACAAGTCAGTGACATGAGCTTACGGTCGGTAGGCATCCCCGGGTCTGGCAAGTCGGTCTCTGCCGCCAGCTTGACGCACCAGCTCGCCCAGGAGGGCGTGCCCGTCCTGTACTTCTTCTTCCGCCAGATCATCGACGCGAACCACAGCCCTGCGGGGGCGGTGCGCGACTGGCTGGACCAGATTCTCAAGTTCAGCCCCCCGCTGCAGCTGGAACTGAGAGGCCTCGTGTACAAGAAGACCAAGTTGGAGACCCTGTCCTTCGAGGACCTCTGGGGCCATCTGCGCGCCGCCCTCTCGCAGATCCCAAAGGCCTACTGCGTCGTTGACGCCCTCGACGAGATGGACCGCGGCGAACACACTGAGCTATTCCTCAAGTCGCTGGTCTCCCTCAGCCAGTGGCGGCCCGCCGAGCTCAAGGTCGTCATCACCAGCCGCCCGGTGCCGAGCGTCGAGATCCCGCTGCGGACGGCAAAGGCGATCAACATACGCCTCGAGGAGGACATGGTCGACGTTGATATCGCCACTTACGTTAAAGACCGACTTGCATCTTCGTCGATCCCGGTCGAGGACCACACCGCTATCCAGGAGGCGGTCCCCGGGAGGGCCAACGGCCTCTTCCTGTACGCGAAGCTGGCGATGGACGCCTTCCTGCGCCCCGAGGCGGACACCCGGCAGGTCCTGCGAGAGCTCCCACAGGACCTGAACGTCATGTACAGCGACCTCCTGCGCGAGCACGCGCGGCGGTCCGGCGTGCCGCACGACACGCAGCTGCTCATCATGCAGTGGGTGACGCACGCCAACCGGCCGCTCCGCCTGCTAGAGGTCGCCGAGATGCTCAACGTTACGCAGCCGCCCAGGGACGGGCGGCGGGGGAGCCTCCAGGAAACGAAGGACCTTGTCCGCGCCGCCTGCGGGCCGCTGCTCGAGATTCTGCCGGACGAGACCATCTGCGTCGTGCACCACTCGCTGACCGAGTTCCTCAACGGGGCAACCCGGCAGCCGGGCGCACGCGGCTGCGACTACCCCGTCCTCGATTTCGGCGCCACACACAACCGCCTTGCTCTCGCCTGCCTCATGTACCTGCAGTCAGGCTGCCTGGAGCAGGTAAGAGCGGAGGTGAGACCGATGACGGATCAGTATATCATGAGGTGGGGCGAGCTCAGTGAGTACTGGCTGGCGAGCCCCTTCCTCCGCTACGCCCGCGCGAATTGGCACGTCCACGTCCGAAAGGCCGCCTCGGCGGGCTTCGACCAGGAAGAGGTCAACAACATGCTGGAGACTTTCCTCGCCGGGGAGACCCTGCGGAAGTGGGCATATCTGGCACAGATGCTAGAGAGGAAGCACGACAGCAACCCATTACTGATCGCTATCCGGCTCGGCTTGACAGGGTATGTAGAAAGCAGCGCTCGAATCAATTCAAACAGAGCAAATCCGGCCCCTTCGCTTGACTGTTTGACTCGGAAATCGGCCTCGGTTTGACTGTTTGGCAAATGCTTGTTTGATTTGGTATAATTACCTAATCGGGAAATTAATGGAGCCATCTTGATGTCCCTAGAGGGCATATACTCGTATATCTTGAAGTTGAAGTGCTCTAGTCCTGTGCCCTTGTGTAATACTGCCCACCCACGGTCACCCTACCCACCCGCATCCAAACATTGAGTCTCTTCCAGCGTCTGTGGCCTCATCGAGAGCCTCTGCGACGTCAAAGTGAGCTTGGCAAGGCTGAATGCCCTCTCGCAGTCGGTAGCCATGGCTGGTACGGCGAGGATATCAAGGGCAAGGCGACTGAGGGTCGGGAAGGTCTTGCGGTGCGAAATCCACCATTGAACAGGGTCGTCAACGGGCTGGGCAATCGACTGACGGTAATACCGATCCAGCTCAGAGGCCTCGTTCGTTGCAACCACCTGGGCTCGATTATTGAGCCACTGACGGTATTCAGAGTCCTCTTCTCTAGGTGTTGCGGCGATTGACGTAAACAGACCCGGAGGAGGTGTTTTTCGAGTAGAAGGGGAGGTAGGCATCGGCCTCTCGGCATACCATTGCTGCTAGTACTGGTATAATCCCTCTTTTGCCTCAAGAACCCACGTTCGCGACTCTGGCGTATCCCATCTCCTCTCGAGCCACGGGAGACCTCGCCCGGGATGTAAAATGAACGGAGGCAGCATATAGAGGCGAGTCTCCAAGCTTGGTATAGTACTTATTCAACACTTGCCAAGTATTAGTTACAGAGAGACGGAGGTAGCCGCAGGAGTCGAACTCGCCGCCGTGGAGCTCTCGTAGGTAGGCCAACCGCTCGGAAGGGCCGTAATTAACGCGTACGTGGGCAGGGATACTATGGAGGTTCGTTGCTGCTGATGACTGTACGGCATGCCCCGATGCCCTCGAAGCCCTCGTCGAGCACCGATATTGACTCTGAGACAGTTGCGAGGCGGTAAGGTCAATAACCTCGTCAGTATGCTCGTCAAGCAGACTCTTCCACTCCTCGAGACGATTCAAGAGGTACTCCATGCCAGCGAGGACCTCCCAGAGCCGGCCATGGCCGTCTCCCTTGCCCCAACCCTCGCATCTTTCAGTCTGTTGGTAGAGAGGCCCGAGAATACTCTTCAGCTCGGTCAGGATGTTCCAATCCTCATTAGTAAGGATGTCCTCGTCAGGGAGACGGGCCGCTGGGCTACCAAGGGTCTTGTCGTTGAGGACAAAGCCGTCGATCTGAATCCGCTTAAGAAGAGCCCGACGCAGCATCATATACGTCGAGTAAGGGCACCAATGGTATCGCGGGTAGTAAGGTCGACGGAAAACGCGTTGCTGGCTGCGGATGCTGCGCGAAGCTGGGCACTAATCGAACGACGTATCGACGGCGAGCTGGGACCGTGGTGGCCGCTGGGTGACTGGAGAAACCTCTCCATCGAAGACGTTGTAGCAAATATTCAAAACAGGGCGTAATTGGCGTGTTTAACGAGGTTGGCAATAGATAGGTATGGGGTAGGTAGGTGGGCAATGTGACCTTGTTTTTGTTGCGTTTGCAAAGCCAGCGTAATTTACGCTGTATGCCAAAAACGCGCTCAACCAGCCGCCACGCGCTTCAGGGCTGGCACCCCACTTTTCACGGCAACGTGCCTCGTGATATTTCTACTTCCGATGAGCCCTCGGCTTGATCAAACATATCAAACCGACGGCGGCCTCGGTTTGACTGTTTGGCCCAGAGAATAGGCTCGATTTGCTTGTTGTTTGCTTGATTTATTTGATTGCGTTTGAACTGATTCGAGCCCTGGTAGAAAGGCTGCTGAGGAAGGCAGCTACCGCGGAAAGCGAGGAAGAAGAGGCCAAGAACAAGATGGCGATGGCCTACGCCGCCGGTAGTGGCTCCGAGGAGATCGTCAGGCTTCTTTTACAGCACGGTGAGGATACGAGCGTCCCTGACGAGCGGGGCCACACGGCCTTGATGAAAGCAGTGAGTGGAAATCACCGGAACATCGTGGTAATACTCCTGGAGGCCGGGGCCGACCCTTTCATCAAGAAGGCTCCCAACACGTTGCCGCACCACGACAAAGTCTGGGGATCGCGGCGTGAGACCACGGCATTCGAGTCCGCCTGCCAGCACGGCCACGACGAGGTCGCCATCGCCTTTCTGCCCTACTTCAAGACCTCGAGGAAGGTCAACTGGGCGTTCGGCCGGGCGGTCGACGCCAGGCGGCACGCCGTCGTCGAGAAGATCCTGGAGAGCGAGCTGGCGGACGTCGACGTGGACATTTTCAACTACAAGAATAGTACTGCCCTTTTTATTGCCTGCGAGATGCGGGATCCTCGGATGATCAAGTTGCTCCTCGAAGCGGGGGCGGACGCGAGGCGCATCAAGGGCATGCCGGGCATATACGAGGAGACTGAGTCTGTTGGGCTCTCCCCGCTGCACGTCCTGGCGTCGGGGCGCCACCACGCCGCCTCCACGGCGACACCCGAGGCGACCGTAGAGTGCTTCGAGCTCCTCCTCGCCGCCGGGGCCGACGTCCACCAGCGCGGGTTGGCCGGGCTCACGCCGCTGCTCCAGGCGACCGATGCTGTGGCCGTGCGGATGCTCCTCAACGCCGGAGCCGACCCAAACGCGGCCAACAGGGTCGGGGAGACGCTGCTCCACACCACCGAGGACGGCGAAATCATTCAGGTCCTCCTCGAGAATGCCAAGACGGACGCAAACCTCAAGACGATCCTGCGCGAGGGCTTCACTCCGCTGTTCGAGGCGTTGAGCACGGGGAACTTGGGCAAGGCCATCCTGCTCCTGCGGCACGGCGCCGGCGCGCTGGAGGTCGACAAGCATGGGAACGGAGCATTCCACCATGTCCTGGGGATACCTACCAGGGACTCACCGGTGCTCGCCGAGCAGAAAAGGCTCCTGGTGGAGAGCCTGTTGGAGTCCGGCGCCGACGTGAACTTCCGCAACCCAAGGGGCCAGACCCCGCTCCACTGGTTCAGCCGGGATGTGAGGGCCTTCGGGGGCCGGCTGGAGAAGATCGACGACGACCTCCTCGCGACCCTCCTGCGAGCCGGCGCCAGCCTCGAGGAGAAGGACGATCGAGGCCGTATACCGCTTTTCGAATTGATAATGACAGGCTCAGGATGGAATGGATATGCTGAATGCGTGGACGCGTGCGAGAAGATGGCACCTCCGGGGGGGCTCCGCGATATCAACGACTCGGAAGGCAAGAACTTACTCCTAGGCTACATCTTCGCCAAAGGTAACGACGTGAAATTTGTCAGGTACCTCGTCGAGCACGGCGTAGACCCCCACCAGACCGACAACGACGGAAACACCCTCTGGCACGGGGCGCTCCCCTTCTACTGCGGCGTCTGCTTTGGACAGGACACTCACAAGCCGACGCTGTTCGACGAGTTCATCAGAATGGGAGTCAGCCCGGACCTGCCCAACCGCACCGGGCGCACCGCCCTCCACGTCGTCAGCGGTCTGTTGCCCTGGCCGATCCGAGACCTCCGCTGCAAGAACGAGCGCGTCAAGCGCGGCGAGGTCACCGTGTTCAACTACGTCCTCGGGCTTGTGGCGGACGTCGATTGCCCCGACGAGAAAGGGGTCACGCCCCTGCACCTTGCCTCGACCTTCTCCGAGTGGCAGACGAGGAGGCTGCTGGAGGCCGGGGCGGACCCGCGAAAGGCCACACGCGAGGGGCTGACGGCGCTGCATCTTGCTGCGCGCAGCCGGAAGCCGAATATCATCGGGATCGTGCTCGAGCACCTACGGGCGTCCTCGACCGTGGAGGAGGTGGCTTCCATCGTCAACATGAGAGACACGCTCGGCAGGACGGCGCTATACTACGCTTGCGCCGCAGGCAGGGTCGCGGCGGTCAGGCTGTTGGTGCAAGCCGGGGCCGAGGTGCGGACAGAAACGTTCGAGGAGTCCCCCTGGCACGGTTGTATCCGCTTCCAGGAGGACGATGAGAAGGAGGACTCAGACTACAGCTACAACTCCCGCCAAAACCGGAGCGACGAGGGACCTGACAACGGCGGCGTGACGATTGCGGACGACACGCCGCCCAGGCAGCCGACGGACAGTAGCTCCTGGGCAGCCACGGATATGCCGTTGGGGAGGCTGGACGAGGTCCTCGAGGAGCTGGAGCGCGCCGGCGGTGCCTGCATGCAGGTCATTGACGAGGCAATCACCTCAGCGGCGCGCCGTGGCTTTGACTACACCGTCGCATCTCTCCTGGTTACGCGGGCGTCGCTGGGCTTCCCGGAGCCGTACACGACCGATGACCCCACCGCAGCGGCCTGCGTCGAGAGAGCGCGGGACAACCGCGTTATTGAGACAGACGAGAAACAACATGGGCCCGCGTGGGTCAAGAAGCGGCGAGACGACTACAGAGCAGAAGGCCTCGCGCGGAGGAGGTCCCCTGAGCTTCGCAAGGAAGAGCTGCTCAAGAAAGACTGCCTGGAGGTCGACGGCAGGGGCAGCACCCTCATCAACCGCCTGATATCCGACGGCAACGCTGTGGACCTCGCCTGCCTCCTCACTCACGAGGCCGCCTCCAAGTTCGACGATGCAGACTGGTGTCAGAAGCACGAGAAAAATATGTACAAGATGCTGCAGCCCCTGCTATTCGACGCCTGCGACTGCGAGGAGCCCAACATGGACGTCATACGGGTCCTGGTCGAGACCGTCGGCGTCGATGTCAACTGCCGTCACCGAACGCCACCGAACCGCTCGTCCTCCTCGAACGTGGCAAATGCGAACGGCGGCGGTGTCCTGCACGCTCTGGTGCGCAGCCAACGGTGGTGGCACATCGCCCAGGCCCTCCCGTACCTTGTGAAGATGGGCGCCGACACAGAGATCAAGGACAAAGGGGGGATCACGCCGCTGGGCGCCGCGCTGGAGAGCCTCGGGACGGTTGTCTTCGACCTGCGGGTCGTTGAGGCGCTGCTCGAGCTCGGCGCAGACCCAAACGCGGCCAATGGCAAGGGCAGGCCCTGCCTCGCGAACGTGGTAGGGAACATCGAGATGGTCCGGCTTCTCGTCCGGCGCGGTGCGGTGGTGACGCAGCCCGCCCTCGTCTCGGCCATCGACGCCGGGGACTGCGAGGTCCTGGAGGCGCTTCTGTCCGGCGAGACGGACCCCAACGTGCGGCAGAAAACGGAGGAGGAGCGCAGGAGGGCGGAGGCCCGAAAGCCGAAGAAGCCCGCCAGCCCCTGGGCGACGTTCTCCTTTGGCGACGACGCGAAGGAGACCCTCTCAGTGGCGGAGATGTACCCCCTGCACTACGCCGCGCGCAGGTACGCCCTAGAAGGCACCGACGGCGCGGGCCGCGAAACCTGCGAGAGGATGATCCGCATTCTGCTGGACCATGGCGCCGACCCCGAGGCGCCATACGAGAAGTCGACTGTCGTGCACGAGGTGTTCACGCTCAACTGGTTCCCGCGGCTGTTCTTAGAGCTGCCGGCACTGGACCTCGAGGCGCGCGACGCTGCGGGCGAGACGCTGCTGCTGCGGCTCTGCCATGGGGAGCACCACAACAACCGCCCGAGAAACCCGTTCCCCCGTGCCAGGCCGCCGTTGTCGGACCCGGAGCTCCGGCCGGTGATGACGCTGATCCGGCGCGGAGCCGACTTCCGCGCCCGAGACCACGCCGGGAACAACGCGCTGCATCACCTCTTCGGCCTCACGAGGAAGTCGCACTACGGGCCGCACTTCGGCCGCGAGGCCGTCGAGCACATCGTCCGAAACGCGCCAGAGCTCGTCAATGAGGCGCGCGAAGAGGACGGGTGGGCACCGCTGCACCTCGCGCTGCTCCACCACGGGACGGCGGACGGAATGTTCCTGGAGCTGGCGGGGCAGCTGCTCGACGCCGGGGCTGATCCGCTGGCCCGGGGAACATCCGGGGACACGCCGCTGCACGTCCTCATGGCGGATTACTGGGAGGTGCCCGACGACGGCGTCGTCGGGGAGCTGCGGCGTGAGCTGTTCCACCGGCTCGTGGCCGCGGGCGCGGACGTCAACGCGCGCAATGCCGAGGGCGAGACGCCGATATTCTCCTTTTTCAGGGGAGGCGGCCGGGCCTCCCCCCGAGACCAGCCGCAGGCGGGGGAGAAGGCGTCGGCGTGGTTCGAGCGGCCGCTCTTCCAGTTCTGGGAAGAGGTCGGGGTGGACTGGGCGGCCGTCAACGGATCGGGGGCGTCGCTGCTGCACGTCGTGGCCGCGGACAAGTCGGGGTCCCGCGAGGGGGAAAGAAACCGGCAGAGGTTCGAGTTCCTCATGCGCAAGGGGCTCGACGAGCTCGCCGAGGACAGCCGGCACCGGACTGCGCTCGACATCGCGTCGGCGCTGGACAACAAGGTCGTCTTGGGGCTGTTTGAGAGGAAGAAGCCGGGAGCAGGCGAGGAGGGGAAGAGGCCGGGAGCTGGTGGGGTGGGGAGTTCCTGAGTTAGCTTTTAGACTTGTATACGGATATATGTTCTTTAGCTCCTATCCTTCTTAGTTGTGAAAGGGGACTCCTTTCCCTCTTTCTATACGTTGTTTTTGCTTGTGATGGTAGTCTCTAGAAGAGTGTTGATTTTGATTTATCATTCTATTTCAGCCAGCATACAATACCACCCAACAACACATGCAGGCGGCTTCGTGCATCACAGCGGTTCTGGATTTCAATAGCGCGGCCTGCTGCGCCTCACCCGTGCATACCTACAGGCTACCAGTCGCACATAAAGTCAGTCCGGAGTCCTCGTCCCCTCCAAAGTTCCTTTCCCCTCCAAGTATCACACGTACCCCGCGTTGGTGGGAAACAACCGCTCGCCTGTGACCAGCAGCACCCAGCCTCCTCGCGCAATGGCCGCACCACCAATCCAGCTGCCCTCCTACGAGTCCGTCGTCGAGAGCGGCTGCTCCATCTGGCCCTCTGCCGACTTCTTCGGAAGAAGTTCTTCCGGCTGCGCTGGTACCTCCGCGGGCCCGTCGAGGACTCGATCCGCGTCATCGCCAACCCCTTCGACTCCACCTCGCCGCAGGAGCCGTACCAGACGACGGCGCCCGACGGCGGCGTCCGGGTCCACCCCGTGTCGCAGGCCTGCCTGACCAACATACCTGTGTCCTCCATCACGGTGACGGTGCGGGCCCTCGACACGTGGGAGGAGTCCTGGCAGGACGCGCACCGCGAGATCGACGAGGGGGACAAGGAGTACGAGCAGCTGGCGGACGGGACGCGGCGCCTCGCGCGCGCCTACGGCGAGGACCGCCCAGGCCCGCCGCCGACGTGCGTCGTCCGCGCGTCGGCGCAGCCGTTCGTGACGGTCGGCGACTACGTCGGCGCCGTGCACCCCTGGCTGCGCGCGCTCGAGGACGACATCCGCCGCGCCAAGGGCGTGTGGCGGTTCGCGCCGCTGAACAGGAACTACGACATCTTCCTCGATCCCGTCCAGCTCGACCACCTCTTCACCTGGGACACCGGCAGCTTCAAGCCCCCCGCGGAGGAGGCCAAGTGGAGGGGCGTCGCGAAGGTCGCGAGGGACCGGGCGGACCGCCTCGCTGCGGCGGCGGCGGAGGCCTTCGGGGGGGACGCTAGCTGAGATGCCGACGGCGGAGGGACTTCTGAGCTATCGGCGAGGTGGCGTGGTGTTGTGGGTGTTTGGGACTTGGAATGGAATTTGGGTAGATTTCATTGGAGATAACATGCTGGTGGCTCGAGAGAACAGGATTCGAGTTAGGAGGCTAAAGTCATGGTTCTGCGAATTAGAACAGGAGGGAGTGGGATAGACGCCGAGCCACGACGTTGAAAAGACACTGAGAAATACTAGCGCAGCAGTAAAGAAAAAGGTTGCAGATGTGAAGGGCCAAAGGGTCGTGTCACACGAGGAACAATGGTCAATTGCTGTCTATGTTCTGACTTGGAAAAGAAAGGAAGAAGGACACACATTGGGTCCTGCGTTGCAGGCGTAAGAAATAGGAACGTGAGTTCCCCACTAGTCCGTCCTCGACTCCACAGGTCGGTATCGGCGTTAGCCGATACTCCGATCAGGCGCAGCCTGTAACAGGTACCATGACATGAGCACAGCAAGTAGGGTTTACCAGAAGCTTCTCAAGATCGCAGAGATCCAAGTCCAAGTCCTTGACAACGAGCTGAAAAACGCCACCGCTACCGAGTCGACCCCTCTCCTAGCGAACGTTGCAAAAGGTTGTTCGACGACGAGGGTATCGCGGCAAAAGCAAACAGTCGAGACACCCAAGAAGCCCCTATCGAATGCCTCATCCCATCTCCAGGAGATCCAACTTGACGTTGAGTAGTGTCAGGCTGGGGTCCGCGCAGAGTGAAGGAGTCGACGATACTCTAGGTAGGGGGTGGTTGTGACTGTCATTCGAA
>WIGO01000548.1:0-12638 GCA_014235945.1 Colletotrichum plurivorum
TTTGAGGGCAATTGAAGCAATATTGGTGGAGTTGTTGATGATGGAAGATGATGGGTAGATGTGGGTGGGTGGAAAAGGGGGGGGGGGTGGCCAAAGGGGGGTGCACGGACTTATGTTATGTGTTTTTGAGAAGGCATGTTGCTTCGAAAGTCCGCCCGAAACTCAGAGGATGTCGAGAGTAGCTTTTCAGTTCCCGAGTGAGTTTTATCATACCAGACTATCCAGTTTTGGGATTCCGGCCAGTTGCCGACGATGTCGTCGTATCCGAAGGTGACGGCTTGTTCCCACCCTGCCCACGACCAACTGGGGAACCCGTGCCGACGGCTGGAAAACCCTCCACCGCTCACGCTCCTGAACAGGAGAAAAGTGACAATCTCTCCGGAAAGTAGACCCTGCAGGATTTCCTGCCCGAGTTTATGACCGACACGGCGCATGGTTCCCGCCAAAGCGTGAACATCTGCAGCGCATCGCCTTGGTTGGTTAAGGCGCGGGCGGTGTAGTGTTCCAGTATGCCGGCGTAGTCCTTTACCGGGTCTTCCAGCCACGATAGCTGTGTGAGGTTTTGCGAGGCCGCATGCTTGCTCATCTCGAATGGGGGGTTTCGGAAGTCTTGTGAGGTGCGTTCGGACAGGGTATGTTGCCGGCACCGGAAGAAGACTTGATTGTCCACGAAGACTAACGCTCGGCGACAAAGCAACTGCTCCTGGAATCTATGGATTCAGTTGCACACGTTTAGCTCGGTCCTAGGAATCCTTAGGGTAACTCCATGTACTGACGTCCAGGCCCTTGACTGGTAAACCGTTGACTGGAGCAACGGATCCAAGCCGACAAACACACTCAGATGCGTGCTCTGCTTCACATCAACCGCCCGCGTCTGGAGTCTGCTGTTTACACGAACCCCTGGTAGCCCAGCCTTCGAATTGTGGCCGGCGGCTGCAATGATCGTAAGTCGCGACTGCTCGTAGATGTTATCCATGACTTTGACCCCTCGTTCGAGATCATCTGTGTTGTTTTGAACAAGACATAGCGCATCGACCCACACGTATCGAAGACCCAAGCCCCGAACAAGACGGATGGTGTCTTGTATAGTCCTCGGTAGCCTGGGCCACGCCTCCTTCAAGCTGCCGGGCTGTAGCATCTTGTCAAGGTTGGCCCGTGTCAGCCTGATGATCGCAGTGCCTCCCCAGACGTAACTCAGTGCTACGTAAGGCAAGATCTCATAGGTCTCAATCAATCGGTTCTCATCCACGTCTATGAGGCGGAGGACGTGTAATCCAGGGTACGCAGCAGCGAACGACATTGAAGTGCTCCAGCCAGGGCCGCATGATACGGTGTGAGTCTCCGCACATGTCGATATCCAGGTCGCCATTCTAGGATTGTCGGGTTTTGATCTAACAACTGTCCGAAGGCAAAAGGACCCGGTCGCCTGTGAGTTGTCGAGGTCATCGGTGGCAAGACATATTAGGCAGCTCCTCACTCCGTAGATGATGAAAGCGCCCTTACCATCAGGTCCGGCGTCTCTAGACCAGAACACGTTGACTGGGTTGAGACGACTTGCAGCGACGCCGTCTTCTGGACGAGTAGCCTTGTAAAGCTCGTGGATCGCTTGGGCTGCGAGGCAGCAGAATGGGCACCTGCTGGCGTTGACGCGAGCCAGATCCCCAAGGCTAAACCACTCCGAGGTCTCGGCGTGTGGGAACTTGGTCGTAACGTCTTCATACGTAAGAGGGATAACGCTGCAGTGTTCGCACAACGACTCCATGGTTGTGAATCTGATCAACACTGAGACGTGGAAACTCGAAGAGCATACGTAGGGCGACAACGGATGAAGATGCGTTGAAGCGGGGTAGTTCAGAGAAAAGGTCACTCACTAGCTGAGAAATGGATAACTACTTGGTTGGTTGGTGTTTATTAACGCCATCGGAAACCTGCCAATTGAAGTGTTCTTGGCAAAGATGATCTGCCACTAGGTATGACCGAGTCAGATTGTCTAACTCATCATGGGCTGCAACATAACAAGTCTCTCCTCTATCTTTTCGAAATTCGCTCGCTTTAGCCTGATTTTAGCAATGCCCCAGACGTAACTCAGTCCGGGCACGCTTCCGGGTCCAATTTTGTCTGACCCCCCGGTATCCGACCGGCACCCCATAAAAAAGATAAAAGGAAATTAGAAGAAGGAAAAAAAGGCAGCTCGGTTAAGTAAGGACGCTGTGCCGCAGGCAGCCATCCTCTACAAAAAAAAGCAACTGCGCGTCAATTCTCTTCCGCGCCAGCAGGCTTTATTAGTTTTGGTTGAAGTCAGCACTTACCCTTTTACCTATCAACCATACTCGCGGGGAACGGGATGGAACAAGCCTACAACAGCAGCCATACCAACGGGGGCAGCACCGGCGTTGGCAGCAGCTTGTTGAACGATGAGAACCGCCGCGACGTCTGGTGGAGCTTCCCTTGGCGCGCCTTCAACCTCTTCGACCCGCCCGACCGGATCGCTCTGCTCCGCCGCCTGAGCGCGTACCTTATTATGGGCATGCGCAGCTTGGTCTCGTTCCTGCAAGCTGCCTTCGCTCTCTTCACGTTCAGCGCAATCGGGTTTCTCTTCTCCGTGGCCATCAGCCTCTTGGGCTTCTTCTTCGCCGCGTCGGGTCTCGGCATCATTGTAGATGCCAAGGGACGTCGCGTGGTGTTCGGTCTTGCGCTTGTGAGTGGTGTTTCTTTCTCTTCCCATCTTTCCTATTCAGGTCACGTTTGCTTGTCAGTCGTGTGTTGTTGTCCCCGTCCCGTCCATGGCTAATGCTAGAGACCTCCCCTAGGATCGCCGGCATTTGGACGTCTTCCTTTTTGTCGTAATCATAATCCATGCCCTCGTGTTCTTCTTATTCTTCGATCTGTACGAGCTCTGGGCCCGAATCCTCTGGGTCGTCATGTGCTTGCTCATCGACGCAGTGGCATGGGTTTGCACCTGGCCAGCCGACGGGGAGGTTTATGTTTAAGTCCACCGGGTGCTTGCTGTGGCCATCTCGGTCTTACCCTCTAACAGTGCCTATGCAAAAGCACCTACTATCATCTCCGGTAACCCCTCCGTTGCGACAGTAACGTCGCGTTTCGACTGTTGATGGAAGGGCATTGGCGGATAAACCCGTACCTAGCGACTCCCTAGAGCCGATATCCTCTACGACAGCTTCTCGTCGCATGGGAACAAGGCCATGGTGGGAACTCCCCTGGTGTACCAAGTGCCGGATGTCAGGATAGAAGGATTGTGACAGCTAAGTTGTACTACATAACTAGATCTAATTCGGAATCCAGTTGTTTTATGGCTTAGTTTTAAACAACGTTAACAAAAAGCATTCTAGGTAATACTTTTCAGCCGGATAATTCATCATTGCCTGCAACTCGGTACCACCGGTGTCCTATGCCACACTCAGCAGGGTCTTCAATGGCCTCTCGAGGCTCGCCAAGTACGTGAACATAGGAAACAATATTGATCAAGAGAGACGGATGGGGACGACTGGAACCAAGCAATAATTCGCGTTTGTTTTGTAAGATAGCCACATCCAGCCACTTCTGTCGCAGAACCCGAAGGGGAACGTAACGAAAGCTTGGTCCACTTGTCCCAGTACATACTCTGTCTCACCAAAAGTAATCAGACATGTCGTTCTCAAAAACAATGCAGGGTGACCAAGTACCAGCACAGCAACTATGCCTCCTACTCCAGGGATGGCGTGTGCTGCAGCCCCTGTTGCATCCGTCGTACCTGCCGCTGCCCCAGTGCTCTGAGAAGCGGGCGATTGAGTCACGGTTGTCGTCAGAGGGACCGCAGTCGACCCTGATGTGACGGTGGTAGTCGCGACAACGACCGAGTTGTTGGTAGGGGCAGTCTTGGCAGCATCAAAGTCCAGGCTGCACTCTTGCATGAGGTCAGCCACGTCTGTTCGAGTCTTTGGTAGCACTCCAGGCCCACAAGCGTGTATGGATATCAAGGTAGTGACGAGAACAAATAGGGAGTCACCATTGTCGTCGTGTGCCGTGAAGCCGTTCTGCTTGGCGCAGGCCGCGCAAGAATTAAAGGCGGACTTCGCGTTTCTGTCCTTGCAGACGCAGTCGTTGAAGGCGGAGTCGCCGTCAGTCTGGTCCTCACACGTGACTGAGAGCTTGATGAGGTCGCTGCAGTCTGATACGCAGGCTTGAGGCACATCGTGCTCTTCGATGTCCTCTGCCGACACAACTGCCCCGAGGACCGAGAGATAAAGCACGCTCTGCAAATTCATGGCAATATTTCTTTTGGGCCAGAGAGCAAAAGGTCAAGGAACACAGAACACAGAACACAATTGTCGACGCTAGATATGTGAAGACCAAACAGAAACTGACAGTTTGCGGGGTTGCCCAAGCCTCTATTACTTGAACCAAAAGCCTTCGGGGCCCCGGACCTGTCTCGCAGACTGACGTCTTTCTGCTGTTCGGTCTGAAGACGGCCGGGGTTGCGGATATCACGGCACAAAGACCAGGCCGGGATTGCGGTCACACTGGTCGTTTATTACCGGCAATCATCATGATGGACGGTGGCATGACGTTCAGCTGTCGCAATGCGTACGTGTTGCCCGTTGGAAGCGACAGATCAAATTGACAGCTTCAACGCTTCATCTTCCTGATGGCTATCACTTGCCCGTCTGTGATGCTCTTCCACGAACCTGGATAACCTTGTTCGGTCCGGGGTGGATTGGGAGTAGCCTGCGAGCCAAACCCGCCTCATCGCCAGCTGGACGAACAGCATGGCAGAAGCTGACCATTTGCGACCTCCGATATCAAAATTCCACGGACAGGATAGATTTCTTGTCTTGCAACAAGAACGCTCTCGACAGGGCGAAGGCACTCGCAACCAGAACATGATGAATCTGGAAATGGGCTGCAACAAGGCAGCCAGTCTGAGGCGAGATATGCTCATGTTTTAATTTTTTCTTTTTTTGAATCGCTAGTGGGAGGGATTCAACACAGAAATTCGGCTCGTCAAACTCAATCGAGAGTCTCTGCTGGGCCGAAGGTGAAAGTCGAGGAATTCGTAGCATAGAGTATCCGGTAGTGCACACGTGGGGTGTCTCATTCGTCCGCTGTTCTCCATTTTTTGTTGGTTCCTGAATGCCGGATATAATTCTGCCTACGTGGTCATGCAAGGCCAAAGTTATGCGCACCTGTGCCGCAGGTAACTTCCAGGCCGGCAGAGAATCCACTACTGCCGGAAGACTCGTATCTATTACACAAATGATTGCATACCTCGGCAATTTCTGTGCTTCGACGTGGAGAAATCGGCGAGAAGAGAGCATTGAAGCTGTGTTCACGCCACCGCTGAGCAGAAATATCTATCCGCTTCTGGCACCTCTGCAGACAAGCAGCTTACCTTCATGTTTTGTTCCCGTGTTACCCCTTAACGTTACAATCTCTCTCGGCCAGGTCAGCCCAGAAGCTCTGGAAAGCTTAACAGGGACGCCTTGGGAATTGCCCCAGACGTCGTCTGTCCTCCGCATGTAACGTTCTCTGTGTTGAGAGGAACTACCGTTGAACGGAGAAGGCACGCTAAAATGTACTCCAAATCTGCGTTTGAAACGAAACAGACAAGAGCTAGCCCAATTCTCACAGGACGGGTTTCTAGAGATTCTTTCCAGTGTTCAGTAGTAGTAAACCCAAGCAAATTATGCAATAAACTTAATTGGCAGCTCCTCGCGAAGTCGTCAGTCTTGTGTGGCCGGCAGTATCACCCACAATTCCGAGGCGAGAACTCAACCCCGGCGATGAAGTTGTTCCGAGAATGTTGGGAGAAGAAGCTCTCACCCTGGCTTGGAGAGTGGTTCGTCACTGCCGCAAGCAAGATGAAAGCCAAATGATTCTGGGTTATCTAGCTTTGCGCCCTGCAGCTGTCAGTGGGCCACGGATGACCTCAAAATCCTTCGGGACATATAAGATACTTCACTCGCAGTCCCATGCCGCTGGGTCATTTTTCTCTCCCTCCACCTCTTGCACCGCTTCAAGATCATACACCCTGACTGTTCTTGTGAGGTCTTGTTGCCTCGGAGTCCGCTCGTTCAACTTCCATCGCTACCAGCTTGCGACAGGCGCTTAGAGATAGAGATAGACAAAGCTTTCGTTGACTACGGAGATCTAATCGGACATCAGCTTCATCCCATTTGACATTACACGGTCGCAATGTTTGGCTTCGGTAAGAAGGGGCCGGCCGAGTCCATCTCGACGGCATCGCAAGGGCCGGTTGCGAACCACGCCTCTACGCGGTTTAGCAAAGCCATCGTGCCCGTCATCGCTTGCGGCGCCGGGCTATTCTCTGACGGATACATCAATAACGTGAGGCTTCTAATCCCGTCTTCCCTCCCCCGAGCATCGTATGCTAATCTCAAACCATCGGTGCAGGTCATCGGATCCGTCACCACCACCCTCGCTCTGCAGTACGGCGATCTCTACAAGGATTCCGAGGCGAAGAAGTTTGCCAGTAATATCGCTTTCGTCGGCACCGTCGTTGGCCAGCTCATCTTTGGGTGGCTCGCCGACAAGTGGTCGCGCACCAACTCGCTGCTCGTGTCGACAGTCATCCTAGTCGTCTTCACGGCTCTCGCCACCGGCTCCTACTACCATGGCAATGCCATCGGCATGTTCAACATGCTCGCCACTTGGCGTTTCTTCGTATGTCGGCACCTCTTCCCTTCTTCCCATTCTTAACCTTAAGAGCCATGTAACGCCCAATGTCATGCCGTCATGTCTAACACGTTTGTCTTTCGTAGGTCGGCATCGGCATCGGCGGCGAGTATCCTGCCGGCAGCGTTAGTTGTGCCGAGTCGACGAGCGGGCTCAAGTCGGGCTCCAGGAATAAGGCCTTCATCTTCTCCACCGCAACCGCAATCGACGTCGGTTTCGTCATGGGAGCCTTCGTTCCATGGGCCGTCGCTGCCGTATGTCAGAATAGCCAGTACGAAGTCATTTGGCGTACCAGCATGGGCGTCGGCGTGCTGTTCCCCTTGGTCCTGTTCGTCCTTCGCCTCTACATCAAAGAGCCTGAGGAGTTCCAGCGCAACTCGATGCGCCACGCCAAGACGCCCTACTGGCTGTCGCTCCGCTTCTACGGCTGGCGATTGCTCTGCGTGAGCACTATTTGGTTTATCTACGACGTGAGTATCTCGACAACCGTGTTTCTCAGACCTGAGCCGCCCCTGGAAGTTTTTAGAAAGCTGACATTTGAGCGGTAGTTCTCGGCTTACTCTTTAGGCATCTATTCATCAACGATCTTGAGCAACCTGTACGGAGACACAGCGCCCCTGACCACGGTCTTTGGTTGGAACACCGTCATAAACCTCTTCCTCGTCCCCGGAACCGCTTTGGGAGCTCTTGCTTCTGACTGGATCGAGCCGCGCTACCAGCTGGCGCTTGGAACCTTCTTGCAGGCATTAGTCGGCTTCATCATGGCCGGCTTCTACGAAAAGCTGTCACAGCCCGGCACGGTGGGCGCCTTCGTCGTTGTCTTCGGCATCTTCATGGCCCTGGGAGAGGCTGGCCCGGGTAACTGCTGCGGCTTGATGGCGTCCAAGACGTGCGCTACCGGCATCCGCGGTATGAACACCACCTCGTCCAGTCTGTTGATATTCTCGTTGAGCTAAGATTGCGATAGGTCAGTACTACGCCATCGCCTCCGCCATCGGCAAGATGGGTGCATTCGTCGGAACGTTGGGTAAGCGGTTTCCCTTAATTCTCTTCGCGGCTTGCTCTTGCGTCTGGTCAATCGCAGCTATTGTTAACGATTTACCCCTCCCAGTTTTCCCCTACATCCAGGCTGCCGCAGGCAAGAACGCCGTCGCCTCGGCCCAGTATCCCTTCTGGGTCTCCTCGTCGTTGTGCGTGTTGAACGCAGGTCTGGCGCTCTGCCTGCCGCGAGTTGGCCAGGACACCATTGCCCTCGAGGACGCCCGTTTCCGCGAGTTTCTCGTGGCCAACGGGTACGACACTAGCCAGCTGGGTCTCAAGAAGAGCGAGAGCCACGAGAACGGCGGCGTTGTTGCTTAAGGCAGGTCGTAGGCTGAAATGATTCAGTCACCGCGGCTGTCGAGGGCGTAGAGATTGCTTGTGTGGCGGTCAGAAGCGTAACACGAGGTAGGTGAGTGAAGTCGAGGCTGTGTCCTCACAGATGGTAGAAGCAGTGATTTTGGCGGGTTGAGTTGTTGTCGAGATACCCACCTAGTCCTCCGTGCAACGCCGTGCTACGCACCAGCGATACAACACGAGAGACTTGGCAAGCAATGGCGGACAACTGTACTTAATCGAATGTAATGTATTTAATCTAGAAAAACCTGCTTGAATCTGATCTGATCTCATGATACCAAAGTCACTCCCTCTTGCATTGTCTTACCACCCACAAAGCAGCCTTCTCCAGCGATCCCGGGTACTTGTTGCCGTCGTCCTCGAGCCGGTTAGAGTAGAGGTCCATCTCATGGAGTTCCACCTTCTTTGTCTTGGCGAAGACCTTGTAACTGAAGATGTTGACCACGTAGATCACGACCCCGATGTAGGAAGTCATGAAGGTGGAGACTGTAAACTTGGGGATGAACGCGTTGTATCCTATTGAGTTGTCAGCTACGTTCGCTCAGTTTCAAATGACAAGAGTCACTCACCATTGAATATAACGACAAGCACAGTGATTACAAACGCTGCATACGATCCGTATGGTTGCAACGGCCCGCGGTAGGGCATCATGCTTCGCGGTATCCCTTGCGCTTTCATGCCCCTGGTGAACTGGATGTAGCTGAGTAGAACGCTGACCCATTTAAGCGTTCCAAACACCGTGACGAGGCTCACGAGATAGCCAAAGACTTGCGACGAGCTCTTGGCCGCATTCATGTACGCCAGCACCGCGAAGACACTCGTGACGGCAACGCCATAAATTGGCACGCCTTTCCCTGTCGTTTTCGAGAAGATCCCCGGCGCCTGCCCATCGCGTGCGAGCCCAAAGAGCGTGCGCGAGCCGATGTAGATGTCCGAGTTGGCCGCGCTGAGCACAAAAATGAGCAAACACCCATTCACGACGTGTGGGAACACCGGGATCCCAGCAAGCTGCACCGCGACGACGAACGGGCTCGCCGCGGCGCCGGTGCCCTTCTTGGTGCCCCCAATCAGCATGTCGTTCGTGTACGGCACCGACATGCCGAGCACCAGCGCACCGAGGACGTAGAAGAAGACGATGCGCCAGAGGGTCTGCCGGACGGCCTTGCGGATCGTGCGGCGCGGGTTGGGCGCCTCGCCGAAGGCGACGCCGACGACCTCGGTGCCCGTGTACGCGAAGCAGGCCTGCACCGTAGCGGCCCAGAAGCCGAGGAAGCGGCCGGTCGGTCCCTCGACGAGGTACGACCCGAAGGCGCCCGGGTCGGCCCAGTACTTGAAGCCGATGACCTCGCCGGAGGGCTAGCCGCCCATGGAGATTATGAAGCAGGTCAGGACGAGCATGGTGGACTAGGAGCTTGACGGCGGACATCCAGAACTCCGCTTCGCCGAAGAAGGACACGTGGAGGAGCTGCCTTGTCGTTAGTGACGATGCTGATCAGACAGGTAGGTGCCAACCCACATTGACGGCGACGATTGCTACGGTGAATGTTGTGACAAATATGGCAACGTTGAGATCGGGGCGCCAGTACTGGATGATGATGCCGGCTGCAGTGAGGTTGTTCGGTAGGACGATTGCGTATTTGAGGAAGTAGTTCCATCCCGTTGCGTACCTGGAAGTAGCTTCGTTAGCTTCTCCGATTACTTGACGACATTCTTGGCAGTGTGATCGACTTACCCAAAAGCCGGGTCAACGAATCTCGTCGCATACCCGGCGAAGCCCTTGTCTGAGGGAAGCATTGTCGCCATCTCGCCTACTGCAGTCATGATGAAGAAGACAACCGCACCGATGAGAGAGTACGCAATGAGCAAACTCGCAGGCCCACCTCTGACGAGACCCGTCCCAGAGCCGATGATGAGGCCCGTCCCGATAGCGCCGGCGACTGCAATCATGGAGACGTGTCGCTCCTTGAACTCTCTCTTGAGCTGACCCGTTTCCGCAGAGCTGCCCTCGACGTTGGATACCGTACCTAACATGTCAGGCGGGTTGGCGATGTCGTCGCTGGCAGCCTTGCCGTGCTTGCTGACGTTCTCTGCACTCATGTTGAAGCCTCGGAAGCGGTCGTCAACTCTTTGGTCAAAGGCGAACTAGAGGTCCCATGGAGAGGCAAACGAAGTTGAGACGGCATGAAGTGAAGCGGCTTGGCTCTTATATACGCGATTCAAACTGCTGTTGAGGGGAAGAAGCTGTCAAAACCACGGACTTCCGTTTCCATGCCAGCAGTGATGATATCAGGCGACTAGAGATGCTTAGATGCCGAAGAGCTATCATCTCCCCAATCGGGACAGACTCAGATAACAGAAATCCGGGGAAAGCATCGACAAGGTTCCACACGGGAAAGATAGCCACGAGACCAGAGATATCGGGAGGGACATCCACCGGACCACCATCATGCGGGGAAAGGGGTAAGGGAGATACTTATCAACCCCGGACCCACAAACGGAGGTCAAAGTCCGTCCCAGGGATCGTTGGTGACGTGGGCATCCTTGCAACATCATTTGGGTGGTTTGGAGTCAACTCTGGTCCAAGCAGATGGAAGATATGCCAGTTTGGAGTTTTTCTTAGATAAAAGTTTGTTCGCACCTGACTGATTGCTCCAATCAACTGTCTGAACAGAAAGGCCCACCGTCTCGGTCATGCATCTCCCTTCGGCATGTATATGCCACGGACTTGAGCCTCCATTCACTAACAACACGACACTTCATGATATCGCCTCCGACGCGGGGTATTATCGCTTGAATCAGTAAATCTGCTATATTTGACAAGTAAGTGGAATTTCGGAAGCAGATGTAGGAGGACGAGGGAATGATAAAAGATGGCCGTGGTTCAACAAGCAAACTACCAAAGCAACCCATCAACTATCAACTCCTCAACTCCTCAACCTCGACGTTGTTTCTTGCTTAACCATTTCAGCCATTCTATCTTCTGTCAGACTACTTCGCCGAAATGTCTCCGAGTGCTATCCAAGACCACGGAGATGTAACAGTCCACACCAAACCGTTACCCAGCTCCTCTCCCGAGGCCGACTTTTCCGTCTTCCGTTCACTTGTGCCCCTTGTGGCAGATGAGAGCATCACATACCTCAACGCCTCCTACCAGCCCCCCTCAAACCTCGTTGTCCACGGTGCTATCACCAAGTTCTCATCCGAGGCCCTGTACAGTCCGCATCCTAAGCCCCAATGGCAGAGCGCCGTCGAAGAGACCCGCGAGGTCGTCGGGCGATACATCAACGCCGCCTCGTCGTCCATCGCCTTCACCCGCGACACGACCGAGGCTCTGGGCTGCTTCATTCGCTCCATCAAGTTTGAGCCTGGCGACAACGTGGTCGTCCTCGACTCGGAGCACCCGAACCACGTCTATGGCTGGATGGCCCTCCGCGCCGCCGGCCTCGAGGTCAGACAAATCCCGACGATTCCTGAAGCAGAGAGGACAGGCACCGTCACGGCCGCCGACGCTTCGACCTTTGCGCCGTACGTCGACGACCGCACCCGCGCCATCAGCATCAGCTCCGTCATGTTCCATAGCGGGCAGTGGAACGACGTCGCCGGCATCGCCCAGGCGTACCGGCCCCGTGGCATCCACGTGCTGGCGGACCTGACGCAGCAGGTCGGCTTTGCCGAGGTCGATGTCCGCGCCATAGGTGTGTCCGCCGCGGCCTTTAGCCTTCACAAGGGGCTTAACTGCCCCACAGGCTTTGCTGTGCTGTATGTCGATCAGGCCGTCGTCAAGGAGCTCGACCCGACGCCGCCGATTGTGGGATACGGCGCCGTGAGCAATGTCCGGGCGGACCTGCTGGTTCCCGGAGAGCCTGTTATCTACCACCCCACCGCCCGCCGGTACGAGCACCTGAACCTCAGCCTGATGAACGCTGCGGCGGCCAAGGCCTTTCTGACGTTCTATCTTGATACCATGGGCCCTGGACGGGTTCAGGAGCATCTCTACTGCCTTGGAGATGCGTTGCGGGACGAGTGTGGTAGTCTTGGGATCAAAATCATTGGGCCTTCTGGTCGAAAAGAGCACGCGCCCCATCTGTACATCTTGGACCTGCATGACCCGAGGTGGATGGAGCTTCTGAAGGACAACGGGGTCCTGGCTACGCCTTATCGACTTGGCATCAGAATCTCTTTTGGTTTCTACAACAACCTGTCCGATGTCAAGAAGCTAGCAGTAGTACTGAAGAAGGGCGTCGATACAGGACTGCCGCTGTGAACGAGATGTTTGTAGGCAAATAATAAATTTCACCTTGATTCTCTGAGTATTGTGCGATATCCCTTCTTTTTTGGATGCTCGAATTGTAGACCAAAACAACGATCATACCTCACTTTGTGCGAGCTTTACCCTCGCCTGATGAGCCAACCCCCAAGCAGCGCAACACTCGTCCAGCGAGTGAAGCAAATAGTTCGCCTCTTCCTGTGTGCCTGTTGGTTTCACAGGCGGAGTGGCAGCGTACGTCACGTAGGGGACGTATTACTGCGATGAAGATGGATTGATGTTG
>WIGO01000549.1:0-12589 GCA_014235945.1 Colletotrichum plurivorum
TAAGAGAGGAATCGGTTTCCTCGGGCCTTGGGCATTCTAGAAGAAACGAAGATTAACCTTCCTAACGGAAGGCATTCTAGAAGACAGGTAAGAGAGGAATCGGTTTCCTCGGGCCTTGGGCATTCTAGAAGAAACGAAGATTTCCTCGGGCCTTGGGCATTCTAGAAGAAACGAAGATTAACCTTCCTAACGGAAGGCATACAATTCGGTAATATTAAGTTTTATTGATTCCTCTATTTATACTTATAGCTATATAATAAGCTTTATTTTAAAATTTTATAACTTTTTACTTAGATATGAATTTTTAAAAAACAATTAAAAAAGTAGCTTTTACTAAGCGATAAGCCGTGTCCCACTCGCTTGTCTGTCTCACTCGCTTATCAACCACGTTACTTAATTAGTATATATATTTAGTAGTTTAATATAGTAAAGGGTATAAGTAATATATTATTAATTTATTCTCTTTACTATAGTTATTTTATTTAAAGTTATTATAATAAGTTTAAAAAATCTACTTTTATTATAAAGTATAACTAATAGTAATAAGTAATAAGACTATTAAACTATACTAAGTAATGCTAAATATATTAAAATAAACTTTTACTTTTAAACTTTCTAAACCTTTTATTAAGTTATGAATAGAATTAAACATACTTTTAAAAGTACTTCCTACTAAAAAAGAACTATACTATAAATAACTAACTAATACTTTTATAAATTCTTTTATATATTTACTAACTAAAAATACTAAAGTTATTACTATATAATAAATCTAACTTTAATAAACTCTTATAATATATTATAGTCTAGTAACTTTAACTCTATATAACTAACTATACTTTTTATATAAACTTTACTTTAAATACTATAATTTTTTAGTACTTTATACTTATATTTATAATATTATTAAGTTTTTAACTCTATTTTCTATAGAATAAATAAGAAGTATTTTATAAAATCTTTAATTACTAAGTAACAATAGTAAAGATTTATAAATCAAAATAATATAGTTATAAATAACTATATTTATTAAAAGTTAACTTACTTTTTTATTATAAAAGTTAAGAACTAAATAAATAGTCTAGGAGATTTAGTTTATTTTAGTATAACTAGTTATAAGTACTATTACTATAGTTATAGAAACCTACATACTCCCTCTGTTTTCTTTAAATTACAAATAATTATATATAGATCTCTAGTTATTCTTATTAACCTTCTAATAATATCTAATAGACACTAACGTGGTTCATCAGTCAGCCGCTCATTTCTTATCGCACCTAAAATCGACTTTTTCATATATTTATAATTCTTTTACTAATTAATAAAAACTTATATAAATTTATAGATAATTACCGATAGGAGTTAAATCTCTATATTTAAATTTTCAAATTAATGTAGCTAACCCTAACTCTTAAGTTCTATAGTTATCTCTAACTATAGCTCCATGTTTTGTATTATGTAATATTGATCGAATAAGAATTTTAGAAAATAGCTTTTCCCTTTAAAGAACTCTTATTGGTAAGTGTCTATAAATTTATATAAGTTTTTATTAATTAGTAAAAGAATTATAAAAATATAAAAAAGCCGATTTTAGGTGCGATAAGAAATGCGCGGCTGACTAATGAACCACGTTATTAATAATATTATAAATATAATTTATAATTAAAAACGGTTTAAATAGTTGCTTTAAATTTAAAATAAAGTTTATTATAGTAAATAAACTAGTTAGTATATTATTAACTAAGAATATTATTAGAAAGTTAATTAAAATAACTAACTAAAGTTTTATATATAATTATTAGTAAGTTTTTTAAAAAGAGAGTTTATTCTTTAACTAATAAAACTATTAACTATATAAGTTATTTTTATAAAAGGTCTATAGAAATTAGTTAAACTAGGGAGTATTAAATTATATAATAATAATTAGTTCAATATACTTTTTACTTCAAGTATACTTCTATATTTTTTACTCCTATAGACCTACACCCCCACTAACCAACACATTCTCAGGCAGGGGGGAGCTCCGTCACATGTACTCTTGTTAATCTACCAGTTGTTGGCTTTTGAGATTGTCAAAGCTCTTTCCTCTATTCCTTACCCTCGATACTGCCAACGGTTCTAGTCTCCCCCTCCGGGTTTTTTCTTCACGACGTTGCTGCCTGTGCCATGGACGTCAATAAGCTGTTCCAGGTGAGATTTTCTTTCGCTCGCCGTCGTCTCTACACCGCGCTGGTCCACCCCTGACACGATGAGCAGAATTCTGGCAGCGTTCGCAAAAGAAAGCTTGAGGCAGTGCAGGACCCTAGTGAGTACTTCACCTGCCCCAGTCATGGCATATGGGAGACTCGAGAAGCTGTAACTAATGAGAACAGGTGAAATATATAAGTCAGCCAAGCTGAGTGCCAGCGTCTCCAAAAGTATCCGCGACAACGTTCAAGGTGAAGCCAGCGATGATATTAATGACCACATTACTGGTCCTACTCCATCACCCGAGAATGACGGATTCGCAGGGGACTACGGTCCCGAAATGCCCCCCGACGACGACGAAGGCCGGTTCTTTGGTGGAGGAATCACGCACCGGGAATCCGAGATTCTCGACTACGTAGACGACCGTGGTGAAGCCTTGACAGCGCCTGAAAAAATAGATGGAGCGTGGCTGAGGAAAACCAGTCTCAACTTTGAGAAGCGCATCACCAAGAACGCCGAGCTTCGCGCTAAATTCGCTGGCGATCCGCGAAATTTTATCGAGAGCGAGGCGGACCTCGACGTCGCAATCAAGGACCTTTCTATCATCGCAGAACATCCGGAACTCTACCGCCAGTTCATCAAGCTAGGCTGCGTCGAGAGCCTCGTCGGTTTGCTGGCGCATGACAACACTGACATCGCTATTGCCGCTGTCGAGGTCATAGGCGAACTCACCGACGAAGACGTGTATGCGACGGATGAGGACTGGGACTTGTTGGCAGACGCACTGTTGAAGGCAGATGTTGTCGGGCTGCTCGTTTCCAATTTCTCGCGCCTGAATGAGGACGATGAATCTGACCGCAGCGGAGTATATCATGCGCTGGGGGTCATTGAGAACCTGCTTTCAAAGAAGACGAATTCCGAAGGTGTTGGCCAGGAGACGACACTGATCAAGTGGCTGCTGGACAGGGCTCAGCGTAAGGAGTCGCGCGTCTCTCAGAACAAGCAGTATGCCACCGAGCTCTTGGATATAATTGCACACACATCGCCTTCCATAAGGCGCAAGCTCGCCCAGTTGGACGCTGTAGACGTTCTTCTGCAATTGGTGTCTGTGTATCGGAAGCGCGACCCGGAAAAGGGCAGCGAGGAAGAGGAGTATATGGAGAATATCTTCAACACCCTTGTTTGCGTGGTGGATGAACCAGACGGAAAGGCCAAATTCGTTGAAGCCGAGGGTGTTGAGCTCTGCCTGATCATGTTAAAAGAAGGCAAACTGAGCAGGCAACCGGCAATGCGCCTCCTTGTCCACGGCCTTGGCGGAGACCTGAGAGGTGAGGTTTGCCGGAAGGTCGTCGAAGCCGGGGGTCTAAAGATACTCTTTACTCTCTTCAAGAAGACAGCGCAGCACAGGATGATAACAGAGAACCTCTTCGACATATTCAGCTCCTTGCTGCGCTTCTTGCCTGCCAACTCGGCTGAGAGAATCCGGACGTTGGCCAAATTCGTGGAGAAGGATTACGAGAAGCTGAACCTTCTGTACGAATACAGAAGGAAATATCAGTCGATGCTCGACGCAGTGGACATGAGAATACAGAAAGAAAGAATCGGCATGACTCCCGAGGACGTGGAGCAATCAGAAGGCGAGTGGTATCTGGAAAGGATCGACGAAGGCCTCTACAGCGTCAGGGCCGTCGATGTCATCATAGCATGGCTGGTTGCTGAGGATGCAGGTGCCAGGGAGAAGGCCCGAGGTCTACTAGCAACAGACCGGAAGGATTTGTCGGCCATCAGGACAACGCTGCAAGAGTATCGAGATGACCTCAGTCTTGACAAGCTCGAGCTTAACGATTTGGCAGACATGCTTTCGACATTGATGGACTTTTTGAATTAGGGGAGCTAGTTTATTCACCGGGTGTAATTCTGAGGCTGTTGTATACATCTCCCATTCCACTAGCGGTATGAATGCATCTTGCCGAGGATTCGTACCCTCTTGCTTCTCGGCGGTCTCCTGGTCGAACCTATTTTCGGTTGTTCAACAGTCCCGGAGTAAGACCACCAAAAACAACCTCCTAGAGACTCGCCGGCATCCAATAAGCCTGCTGTTTCCATGAAGTTTGCGCGCTGCGCGATAGCCTGTTCTACTCTCATGCGATGCTCGGGGCCACGGGCTTGACATCAAAGACGGCCTTCAAGAGGTCGGTGATGACCTTATCCTGGCCCTTCTTTCCGGCTGTCTTAATTTCCCTTATCTTGCTTTCGGCCTCTCGATTGGCTTCGTCTTCGGCCTGTTTGTTACCTCTGGTATGCTATAAAACGGTGGTCAGTATCTCACTAGACGGCAGGTCTTGTCAGACACAGGTCATACCTCCGACTCAAACTTCTTGAACTCATCTTCTTTAGAGGTACGGTACGCTTCAATTTCCTTCTTGGCCTCGTCACGAGCCTCCTTCACTCGCTTTGTCCGGACTGTCGTGACACTGTGTCAGTATTATGCTTGCCGTTCAGAAGATCATCGACCCACACTCGCGAGCTTGCGTGTAGCATGTTAGCAGAGGATACTAGAGCAGCTTTCTTATCAGTGTGGCATACCTTTCTGAACGATTTTGGAAGCCTCCCGCTCCGCCTACAATGGCCAACTTAGTGAGGAAAGGCTATCGCACGATGGCTGTACGTACATCCAGAAGTGTCTGGATACCCGCCGAGTTCTGAGCTGACTGTGGTCGTATTGAATCAGTATGTTGTCAATCAAGTTACTGATATTTGTTCGGTGCGTTCTTACCATCGTAGAAAGTCGTGCTGAGCGGCTACAGAAAGGGGATTTGAGGAAGGCTATGCTCGTAGGAGTAGGCGACTATGTCGTGGTTGAGCCAGAGCTGCCGGAGGCACAACAAGTAAGTATGACGGAATCGGGGTTGTCGGTCTTAGATAAGATACATAGGTACTTGTTAGTAATAGAAAGAACTCTAGTTACTTATATTAAAGATTATATAGTGTATAATTCGAAATGAATGTTACATAGTATATAACTCGAACTTAATACTTTTAATTCTATAAATTGAATTAAATATACTTATGAGTATTATTATAGAGTAAAATTTATTTATTAAATAGAATTTAAAATATAATATTTTAAATTAAACTCTATAAAAGTATATTAATAGTACTAGTATATAAGTAGTATTATATATATTTATATTTATAGTACTAGTATACAAGTAGTATTATATATATTTATATTTATAGTACTAGTATATTAGTAATATAACTTAGAAGTTTACTAAATATAGAGTATTTTTGAATACTAAAAATATATAATAAAAACTATGTTTAATTAGTATATAACTATACTTATTAGTTTAATAATGTAAAAAGTATAAGTAGTTATAAGTTATTATATAATACTTATACTAAAAGTATAGAAGGTCTTCAAATACTACACCTTAAGTATTATATAGTTAAAAGATATTTAAATATTTTAAGTTCTAAATAGTTAGTATAACTAAAGATACTAAAAAGAAGTTTTTACTTTAATTTATAAGCTAGTTATAAAACTATTTTAATTTAACTATAATAAAAGTAGTTATAATTTTAAGTATAGTATAGTCTTTTTCTTTAATAATAAGTACTTTTTAAAGTATATTTAACGTGGTGCATTACTCAGCAACGAACTTCTTATTGCACCTAAAATCGACTTTTTCATATATTTATAATTCTTTTCATAATTAATAAAAACTTACATAAATTTATACATAATTAGCGATAACTAAGAGTTCTTTAAAGGATAAAAATATTCTCTAAAATTCTCATTCAATCAATACTATGTAATACGAAAAATGGGGCCATAGTTAGAGTTAATTATAGAATCTAAGAGTTAGGGTTAGTTATATTAATTTGAAAATGAAAATATACAGATTTAACTTTTATCAGTAGTTAATTATATATAGATTTGTATAAGTTCTTATTAATTATTAAAGGAATTATAAATATATAAAACAGTCGATTTTAGGTACAATAAGAAGTTCGTCGCTGACTGGTATTCGTCGCTGAGTGATGAACCACGTTAGCTTTATTCTTAGTATATACTAATACAAGGTTTATATATAAAGGTTTCTTTAATATATTAGTTATACTTACTATTTAATATTTAGGTTTTAAAGTAATATTACTATTACCACTATATTTTTTAGTATAATAATAAGTCATTAAGGTCGTTATAACGACTTTAGACTATATAGCTAGCTAGAGGGGGTTAAAATAATTACTAGATATAATTGTTTATTTACTTTACTTAATATATATATATTAGCTAGGATACTAAAGATTATTTAACTTTAATTATAAAGATATTTATATTAGAACCTAAAAGTAACTAAATAACTATTATAGTTATTATTTATGTAAAATAAAATAGTTATTATATTTTATGTACTAAATTTCTTGTTTGATAAAAATACTTTAAAATAGTATTTTTATAAAAGTTTTTTATATATAGTCATTATATTTTAAAGTATAAAATTAATAATATTTAAATTTTATTTACTATTAAGTACTTTTTTATAACTCTTATTTCTTTTATAAAAATAGAGTATAAAGTCGTTATTAAGTTATTATAATAGTTACTATAGTTTACTATAATAGAGTTAAGTTTAAATAAAATAAAGTTATTAATAAAATAGACTATTTTATAGTTATTAAATATAGTATATTCTAATAAAATATATTAACTAACAATTAAAATAACTATATTTAATATATATATTTAAAAATACTAAAAGAATATTTCTAATTAATTATACTACTAATTATAACTATCAATTCTATATAGCATAACTTTTTTCGAAATACTTTCATATACTCTAGTATTTTAAAATAAACATACTAATATATAACTAGCTCTTACTACTCGACAGCTTTAGTAGGTACAAGTTAGGTGGGCAGGTAATATCTAATGCACGCTTACAGACCCTGCTAGCCTTCAAACCTTTCGCGTCGCTATTTATTTCAGTAACCCTTCTCTTCCGCAAGCTTTAACGGTCTCTATTGCCGAATTAATAAAATGTCGCGGGCGTCGAAACTCACCCTAGCAGCTACGTCGCTGTTCGCTGCTAGCACCATCGTTATCGTGCACTTCCAACAGAAGTTTGAGAAGGAGGCATGTCGAACTATCCCCTTGTCTTTAGCCGGCGAAGTCACCGCAACAGCAGTAACTGAACGAAGTCATCCACAGGCCATGCATCAAGGCGTCATCCGCGACATGGAATTGCAGCGGATCAAGCGGGAGCGCCAACTCGACTTCGATATGCAGCGAACTCTTGAAGAGGAGTACAAGCGGGAGCAGACTGTCCGGGAATCTCCAACGCCAGATTCTGCCCCCATTGGAGGAGGGAGGGAAAACCAAGGCAGAGCCCAATGACGGAACCTGCGCGTCACAAGATTCACCTAGCTAGGTACATATTTTGCTGCGTACGCCTCTCTCTCGCCTTGCTCCCAGAAGACCAAAGATGCTTTAAAAGCGGCCGAATGAAGAGCATTAGAATTTGGTACTCAACTGTTGAAATGAATCGACATTCCCACGTTTGGCGAGCTGGGCATATGTGGAGAGGGCAACCAACGCGTGGTTGCCTTAACTCTAATTGGTCGACTTGCTCGGAAGTCGAAGAGGTTGCAACGTTGAACTTGGATTACGAAGTCAACATGAGCATCAACTTGCGTTGTCCTTGCACAGTGGACCGATGACAGGGTGTGGCCTGGAAGCATTAAAGATCTTGACGCGATGGCCGGGGATTTTCGCCTCCGCTTGTTAGATTTTATTAGTGCAATTGTAAGAGCAAAACACAAGGAGGCGTCGTCTGCCATTCTGCCGCCACGACACCACTATTGACACGCGGTCCTGGTGGTCCCCTGTCCCCTTTCCGAAGTTCATGCATAGCGGGTTATCCGCGCCTTGTCATGGACACCATGACAACTGGCCAAATGTGATCTCCTCCCCGCAATAATCCCAACCCTGCTCATCTTATTGACACTCCAGATCTGTTGGTGAACATGCGTGCTGCGATATTCATGGATTGAAGTTCCTGAAAAAGGAGCTTGGCAGCGTAAGGTATATGAATTTGCGCAATCTTCGTCTTGTTCTTGCAGGGTCGGCACTCAAACGACTGCTTCGAAAGGTTTCTGCACAAGAGTCAGCAATACAAGCGAAACACTGGTAACGAGGCCACCTACGCAATGGGTGTCATCAACCCGCATATCTCGCAAACATGCACTCGGAAGGCATCCGAGACTTCGAAGAGCCTCTCCTTCAGGAAAGAAGCCGCACCGTGAGCAATCATGCAATCGCGCTCCATCTCGCCGAAACGTAGACCACCATCGCGAGCACGGCCTTCAACAGGCTGTCTGGTCATGATCTGCACAGGGCCGCGTGCACGAGCGTGGATCTTGTCATCAACCATGTGACGCAAACGCTGATAGTAGGTAGGTCCGAAGAAAACTTGAGCCCGTAACTTCCTTCCTGTGTGACCGTTGTACATGATCTCGAATCCTCTTGACTGATAGCCCTGGTCGCGGAGAAGCTGTGAAACCGAGTCGACCGTCACATCTGTAAACGGCGTCGCATCTCCTTCCATACCCTTCAGGGTGGAGACCTTACTGAGAAGACACTCGATTAAATGGGCGATTGTCATGCGGGAGGGGATGGCGTGAGGATTGATGATGATATCAGGAGTGATACCCTCACAAGTGAATGGCATGTCTTCTTGACGATATGTGACACCGATCGTGCCTTTTTGACCGTGACGTGACGCAAACTTGTCGCCAATCTGAGGAATCTTGGTCGTCCTGACGCGGACCTTGACGTAGCGAAGACCGTCTTGGTTAGTCGTGACGATGACCGAGTCCACGATGCCATTTTCGGTGCTGCGTAGAGGCGTAGATGCATCTCGCTTGACATGCTGGGTCGTCCGCTGACCCAGTTCTTGGTTGTCTGGATTGATGGGAGACGTCTTGCCGATAATGATGTCCTCTCCCGAGACGCGGACGCCTGGGGCAACGATACCGTCATCGTCAAGTTTGTCGTAGGTCCCATGCTTCAGACGAAGCGTGTCGCTTCTGAATGGCTTTTCGAACTGTTCTACCAAATTGATTCCCACGCGCTTCTCGCAGTCAGTGTATGATCGGAAGAATAAACTCCTGAAGAGGCCACGATCAATGCTACTCTGATTCATAATCACGGAATCTTCCTGGTTGTAGCCCGAGTAACAGGCGATGGCAACAATTGCGTTCTGCCCGGCCGGAAGCTCTCGGAACTTAAGAAACTCCATGGATCGGGTGGTGGCAAGTGGTTTCTGGGGATAGTAGAGAATATTGGCCATCGTGTCCATCCTGCGGGAGTAGTTTGTCAAGAAGAAGCCCATGGCCTGCTTCCCCATGGCAGACTGATAGGTGTTACGAGGAGACTGTAGCATCAGTCAGCATTTGCGACGCGGAAGGGGATTGACCACACATACTTGATTATGATCGGGGAAGGGAATGATGCTGGCACAGATTCCCAGCAGCATACTCGGATGAATTTCGCAGTGGGTGTACATGTGCGTTGTCGGGTTGATTTTGGTTTTGAGACGCCTGTTTCGATCCTCCGTATTATCTTCCTCGATGATTTGCCCCTGCTTCTGCAACCTGTATATCTCCAGGTCTTCAGGCGTCATGCATATCATGGCGGTCTCCTCTTCTTCGGCATCGAGATACTCGATAACGCCGCTATGAGCCAGCGATTCCCATGTGATCTTGTCTGCTGGGTTGTCAGGCGGGTTCTCCTGCTGCTCTCGCATCTCGTTGACGGTTCCCTTCTGCAGTACGAGGGATCCCTGTGGCACGATGCCATTCTGACTCTGCTCCACCACGAATACGGGCCTCATGACCCTACCCGCGTCGGAAAAGATCTTGAATTCACGGTCTCGAATGTCACGGACGAGAGAAACTTCGTGGGATATGACGTTACGGCGGCGGGTACCTTGAACGTCTGGCACCAGGATTCTAGGATCTTGGTGAACACCAACCCACACACCGTTGAGAAACACCTTGGTGGCGTTGGGGTATCTGAGCGGCTCGTATTCCTCGAGGACTTCCATGCCGCGCTGAATCATGTAGTCGATGATGGGCTCGGCTGGCGTGCCGACACTGACATAGCACATGAGCGAGAGGTTCTTGACGAGGCCACAAGCCTGACCTTCAGGCGTTTCGGCAGGGCACACCAGGCCCCAGTGAGTGTTATGGAGTTGTCGGGGTTTCGCGAGCTTCCCATCACGGCCAATGGGTGTGTTTGTCCGCCGAAGATGGGACAGCGTAGAGGCAAACGTATATCGGTTCAGCACTTGGGAGACGCCGGCCGTCGAGCTCATGGCCTTCTTTTGGTCTCCCCAGTTACCCGTGGCCAACGAGTACTTCAACCCGTTTGAGAGGGTTTGTGGCTTGACACCAAGCGTCAGACTGAATTGCCGGTTGGATTCAACGCAACGCTTAAGGTGTCCAGATAATTCTTGGTTCATGCGGCGCACAATATTCCGGAATAGCTTGGCGAGCAGCGGGCCGGCGAGATCGAGACGCTTCTTGCCAAAGTGATCACGGTCGTCCGTGTCCCGTCGGCCAAGAGCGCACTGGAGCAGCTTGTGAACCATGTAGCCGAGGAAAAAGGCCTTGCGCGTTTCGCTGCCTTCGCTCTGGGAGATGTGCGGCAACGTCTCCTTCTGCAGAATGTCCTTTGCTGTCCTCACACGTTTTTCCCTCGGAATGTTGTGGTTGCTGCCACGCTTGCCAATGAAATCGAGAGCCACCTCCCGATCCTGGATGCAGAAAGCCTCCTCGATGCAAGGTCGCAGCATCTCGAGCATCTGACTGTCATTCCTGTCGTAGCAAATGTGGTTCAAAATATCCTCGTCAGACACTACTCCTAGCGCTCGGAATACGATGGCAATCGGAAGATCGGACTTGACGTAGGGCAGACTGCAGTGTATCGTCTGACCATATCCACCCTTGGCTGCATCACCTTTGCTGTATAGTTTGAGCATCATGCTCGAAATAAGTCGAGAGCCCTTCTCGAGAGCACTGCGAATCTCGGCGGTGTACGAGTAGGGGCTTGGCTGGGCCTTCTTGAACACCTGGACAATGTTCGCCGCAGATCGCTCCTGGGCGATGAGAACCTTCTCACTGCCGTTAATGATGAAGTATCCACCTTGGTCGTAAGGACACTCGTTCAGCATGAATAAGTCGTCCTCCTGCTCGCTGCTGAGGTGGCAGATTTTAGACTTGACCATGATAGGCATCCTTCCGATGAAAATCATGTCCTTCATGTCATCAGATTTGTTTTTGTCGGCGCCGTAGTCCTCTCCGCTTTCCTCTTCCTCCCACTCAAGCTTCGTAGGATGTTCGCCCGTATTGGCGAGCTCATCCTGTTGCTCCTCGTCCAGCTCGTTGAGAGGGATAGGTTTCTCGACAGCTATTGAGACTTTCTTCGTAATCTTCACGTACAGCGGACTGGCATAAGTGAGATTTCGGTCTCGGCATTCGTAGGGAAGCAGCGTCGTGACTTTTCCGTCCGCTTCCGTAATTGACGGCCGAGACACCATGACAGTACCGAATTTGACTTCGTAACGACGGAGGGCAATAACCCTGTCGCTGTCGGACATTGGATTCGGTTGGTCCAGTGTGATCTGGGAGTACTCGTCGATGAGCTCCTGCACCGTGGATGAGGTGAACTCGTCGAAAGAGTCCACCTGCTGGGATACTAGACCCTTGGACTCGAAGAAAGAGGATATCACCGTCCAGCAGTCCTCTGGTGTGATGCTGGTATCGTCTTCATCGGCATAGCCATCGTAGTCGTATTCGTCGTAGACGTCAGTCATTTTCGCGATGAGCTGCTGGAACGCGCGCCGGAGAGTTGTGTTGGGCTGGAGAGGCGATTTTCCCGTGGTGTAGAGCCGAAAAGAGATTCAGATGCTGCGTTTTGAGGGGAAGAAGAGGTAGCTAGAAAGCAACAGGATGGTGGCGAGTAAAAGTCGTGATTATGAACCTGGGAGACGCGGTCGCGTTCGTGAGGTGCAAAAGAAGTGGGTGGTCTGGTTCTAGGTTTACATAAAAATTGGCAGTATAGTATAGTGGCGATTAGTATAAGGTGGAAAGATAAAAAAAAGTAGGCAGGTACTAGAGAAATAGTACACAGAAAAGTATCTTTTTAAAATGAAGTTTAAATACCTAAAGAACTAAAATATTTTATATATATATATATATACTTTAATTTTTTATAGTAAAAAGTTTAAACTACATAATATATTTTAATTTAATAGAAAAAAACTATACAATTATAAAAAAGCTATTATATAGATTTATATTTAGAGTACTAGTATACTTATAGTAT
>WIGO01000550.1:0-12463 GCA_014235945.1 Colletotrichum plurivorum
ACAGGAAGGGACAGAGACAACAGAAGGGAAAGAAATAATAGAAGGGGACAGAGACAACAGACAAGGACAGAAACAACAGATAGGGACAGAGATACTGGACGGGGATAGAAACAACAGATAGGGACAGACATACTGGACGGAGATAGAGACAACAAACAGGAACAGAGATAACTAACAGAGACAGGGACAACAGAAGGGGGCAGAGATAATAGACGGGGATAGAGACGACTAACAGGGACAGAGACAACAGAAGGGGACAGAGATAATGGACAGGGACAGGGACATAGAGACTAAAGATGGGGACAGAACTGATGGATAGAAATAGAGACGACAGACAGGCACAGGCCATTCACTACTAAAGCAGTCAACTATTTGTATGTCCTTCTTTGTCTTGTGGTAGGGTATATCAAAGACTTGACGATTTGCGACGAACAAAGCACCAGAGAAACAAGTCGCAGCGGGCAGACCAGGTTACACTATCACCGAAAAGCCTGCGCAAATTCCTCCAGCACATCGAAATCTGGACAGACCCAGAGTAAGAGTTGACCAAGGGCAGAGAGACCACAAGGCCTCTAGCCACCATATATCCACACGACCGCCTTCCATTGCCTGCATTCTTAAATTTCAACGAAACATGTCATGGTCCCAAACCCGTCCCTCAGGGCCTGAAATGAAACAGATGAGACCTGCTCTGGGAAGTCAGCGCAGGAGCCGATGGGACTGGGATATTTTGGATAGTCACCACATGGCAGGTAGTACCCTCCTAGGTATTTACTCTCTCCATGCTGTCCTTGGTGGCTTGGGATCTCATCATCGCTAGACACCAAGGCCAAGGCCAAGGAAGCTGCTGGTGTTTTGCGTTGCCTCGAACAAAAGTCTACAGCGACCGGTCCCTCATACTCCATCATCTATGGCGATCTCTAGTAGTCACATGAAGCAGGGTCAAGGTTGAGTGATGTCATCTCATTGTCTACCTAGCTTGCTCGACGGCAGCAGCAGCTCTAGCGTCTCATCCCTTCCGAGGAAGGACGCGCTCATCATCTTGCCTCCATAAACCCACATCTCAACGCGTCTTTCACGTCAGCCCGGCATGCCTTCGCATTCAAAGGCATCCAAAAGGCCCGGCATCATTTCCACCCTATGAGTCGCCAACTTGCGACGACCACCAGCCACCAGAGCTGCAAGAAAATCAAGAACGAGAAGAAAGGGAAAAACAACAAGAGTGGTGCAATATACATTAAGCACTAGGCGCTTCCTCTCCCAGCACTCATCGCCAGAACGCGTCTGGCTTTTCCGAGTCCGGGCCGGTATATGAATCGAAATGGGTCAACGGGTTGGTGAATGAGTGTCGAGAAGGGTAGTAGAAAAGAAATTGCGAGACTCGAGGGTATAGAAACCAGTTCGCAAAAGGGTGTATCAAAAGCTTGTGTCGTAAAAGAGTGACTCGAAAGGTATAAAACGCATCGTTGTCGGTTGTCCCCATTGTCGGAATCGGTGAGACTCCGGTCGGGACAAGAAAGCAACCCTCCCAATTTTGTTGGTTCGCAGAAACGCCGTGCCCGTGCTGTCCAGAATGCATAGTAGACCCCAGTCTATCGCCAAACGAGAAGAGTGAATCCCAGTCTTCGTACCAAAAGACGTTATATACGTAGGGAGTCAGTGTATATCAACGGTGTTTCGGCTGCACTCAGACGGCCTGACCAGGGGGCGCTTGGGTTGTGACGGCCTGGCCGGGTACGGGCTTGCGACCAACAGGGCCCGTCGGAGGACCAGGAGGGCCGGGGCGAGCCGGACCAGGGGGTCCCGGAGGTCCGTTGTTCATCCTGCTAGGCTGGGGAATCCTGCTGGGTCCCGGAGGATCCGGCTTTCGTCCATGTCCGCTGGGGCTCTGAGGTCTTTGCCCCGGAGGTCCCTGGAATCGGGGGCCAGGTCCTCTCGGTCCGTTGCCGGCCGGAGAGCCGTGTTGGCCAGGAGCAGTCATGGGGCGGGCAGGCGACTCAGGGCGAGGGTAAGGCGGGCCACCAGGGGGGCCGCCGTGGGGGCCACCCTGAGGAGTCATGGGTCGCTGGCCGGGAGGGTAGTTAGGGCCCGGGCCACGGTGAGGACCGTTGGGTCCCATGGGAGGGCCACGAGGAGGGCCTTGGTTCTGAGGAGGCCTGGGCTTAACGGGACGAGTAGACAGGCAGGTGCGCGGCACAACACCCTGTTGGGACCTATCCAAGCGGATGCAGAGCGCCTATTACGATTGTTAGCATGTGCAATTGTCAGACAGAACTCTCCAAACTCACCCAGCCGTCATCGTACTCGTGAAGAAGGCGCACGAGCTGGCCAGCTCTCAGTTCCATCTCATCCTCCAGAGTAGGCTTGAAGTCGAGTTGCACGCGGTGAACAGTCGTGTTCGCGGGGCCGCCAGCAGCGGCAATGGCAGCAGATCCGGTGGAGCCGTTGGACGAGTGACCGGGGCCAGCGGAGGTGGCGCTGAATTCGGTACCGGACGGGCTGGCGGGGACAGTGGACAGGGGCGCAGGCACGGGCAGAGTGAGATCAAGCGCCTTGGGCCCGTCCTTGCGGGTCGACGCCTTGCGCACAAGGGCTCCGGCGGCAACAGCTCCAGCACCGGCGGCGACAGCAGCACCGGCAGCCATAGCGGCACCGTCGACAGCGCCATTCGCACCGGCAGATGCTGCACCACCAGCAGCGGCAGGAACAGCTCCGTTGACCGCGGGTAGAGGCTTCTCGCTGATATCCATGGACCGAACAGACTCCTCCGCGATGGGACCGTTGATTCTCTCAGCCTGGGCACCGAAGGGGTTGACAGGGTTGGCGCTCTGGCTGGTGCTGGGACGCTCCCAAGCACTCTGGCCCGGGGTGCGGGCGCCGACGGCAGCAGCAGGGGCCAGGTTGCCATTGACGTTGGTTCTGCTGGCGCGCTTGTCGAGGTTCAGGTTGGGCAAGAACTGGGTAACGGGTCGGAGGCTGATGCGAGGAGCGCGAGGGTTGTTTCCGCTGGTGACAGCGGCGGCGGTGCCGAAGGAACCGTTGATCTTCTCATCCTCGTCGGCCAGGCGCTGCTGCTCAAGCTGCTTCTTGCGGCGGTTGAACAGGAAGAAGACGAGTAAGAATACAACCAAAACACCAGCCAAAACTCCGATTGCGATACCGGCTTTGGCGGCGCCGCTGGTCTCGGTGCTGGCAGCAGACTTCTCGCCGGAAGAGGTGGCGCTTGCGGTGGCAGCGGTCGCAGCAGTGGCCTCGTTGGCCGTGGCGGGAGTCCTGGTGGAGCGGACCAGAGTCGGGGCATCGGTCGCGAGGGCGAGAGTGGTCTCGATGCTCTCAGTGAGGGGATCCTCAATCACGGACGGCAGCGAGGAGGTCGAGAGGTCGGCGGTGGAAGACACCTCAGGGGTCTTGGCGATAGGCACGCCGGCCCTAGCGATGGTGGTGCCCGTAGTCTCGGCAGTAGTGGTTCTGGTACGGGAGGGGAGAGGAGACTCGGCAACGATGAGCTTCGTGGAAGAGGTGCTGGCAGCAGCACGGGGAGCGCCATCGGTGACGGTCTGGTAAATGGTGCGAATGACGGTGGATCGGCCTTGTCTGGTATTAGCACGTCGGGTGGAAGTGCGGTCGTCATCGTCGTCGTCTTGACGCTTGATGTTGTTGTTACCTCTGTTGCTACTGCTGGTGGTGGTGTCGTCGTCATCAGACGCGAAAGGGTTCAGGTTCTTGAACTTGTCCCCGACATCACTCCAGAAGTCGGGGTTTCTAGGCAGGTGCCTATGGCCGTGATGGCGGTGAGCCATTTTCGTTGGTGGCCGTAGTTTTGCAATTCGTCAATCAGTGAATACCAATTAGGCCCAGCCAAGAATCGTCGTGATAAGAGGAATGAACGTGGGGTGAATTGTTTCGGTACTCGGGTCGTCAACGTCGTGGTCGTGGGTCAGGCGGGGTATCTGAAATGTGAGGGAGGTTCTGGCATGCGCGAGAGAGGCTGGTGATGGGAATGCCCAAGGGCGTTTCGTGCCAGAAGAATGGGTATGTTTCGGGGATCGTAATCGTCAAAAGAATGAACGGGCTGTAAATAGATCCAGCCAGGGAGTCGGTGTACTCAGATTTGTCGTCGACGGGACGTTGTCTCTAAAGCTGATCCTCGCGAATTTGTATCGTCGAGAATATTGCGTACTGCGTGTTTTGGCGTTGTGTTTGCGAATTTTTTTAAGAACGAATGCAAAGCGGCACTAGGCGCGGAAGGAGGGTAAAGTGAGAAGGCGGGTGAGGCGAGAGAAGGCGGAATATCTCAAAACCAGCTCACAGTCATGGACACAACAACAACAAACAGTCGGTGGATTGCCGTCGTGGTGTGATGGGAAAGAACGGATGAATCTGCACACAGTCACTCTGCTCGCAGGGAAACACGCAAACCAACGTTTTGTCGGCGGTGTTGCAGCAAGCGGCAGTGAGAACAGTCCCGTAGAGTGCAGTTCGGACGGGGGGATTGGGGATGGGATGGAAAGAAAGGACGAGAAACACGAAAGTGGGAAGGGGCCGCGAGAAGAAGGAGAGAAAGCAACGGGGCCCGGGGGGAGGGAGCGTTGAGGTTGCAGTGAAGCGCGCAGCCAGTCAAGTTGGTCCAGTCACGAGCACAAGGCACATCCCAGACGTTGCTGTAAGCCGTACGGATATGTGAGCAACGTCGGACGGAGGGCAGGCAGGACCAGGTCCGTTGTAACTTGTGTGTGTGGTGAGAAGGCAGTTGCGTGGTGACCGGGGTGAGAGGGGGAAGGAGCCCTGGAGGAGGAGGAGGAGGAGGAGGAGGAGGAGGAGGAGGAGAGAGGGCGTGTGCGCCTGGGACGGGGATCCCTGCGTCTCGCGTCGTGGGTGTTGCCCGTTGGGTGGGACCCTGCTTGCGTGCCTGCCCTTCCTCTCCTCCACCTCTCTCCACTGGCTCCTGCCTGTTGTCGTGTTGTGTTGCCGTACCTGCGTCTTGCGTCGGCCAACACCACAAAAAGCGAAAGCGCAGCCGTGCGGTAGAGGATGGCTTGTATCGCCTTGCAGTCTTTGCCGTATTAGTGCCAGTAGCGTCTCTTGGCCTCTTACGTTGGACTGTCAGGTACCTTCCATACCTGCCTACCAACTCATTACCTACCTACCTACCTATGCTTAACGTGGGTAAGTACCGAGGTGAGGTTGCTCGGATCACATTTTGCACAATACACTAAATTTCGGGACTGGATTGGGTTGAACTGAATTTAGACAATGGCGAATGGCACAATAAAACAAACGGCGCGGTATTAGTCGGACGATACGTACCGTAATAGGTCGCAATAAACGGCCACCTTATTCGACAATGCATCTAATCCAAGAAGCCACGCGCCGAGTCAGCGTTTCACCTTGTGGCCAGTTCTGAGCCACTTCCCTGCGCCTACAAGGAGCACTGCACTTTATAGCTGCTATGTACCGTGGCACATGACGGCTGCTGTCCGAACCAAACCAAACATTTCACGATAGTTGCACGAATCGAAATCCTCACCCTTTCATTCACTCATTCCCCGAACCCCCCAAGGTTCCTACCAGATCGTCGCATCGTTGAAATCACTCACATCCACCGCGCGTCGTCAATCGCTCCCCTCTCTGCACGGGTGACAAAATGGCGCACTCGGTCGTCCTCCAAAGACCAAAAACCATCCACACCGGCGCCCATCTTCATCAGCGCCCATGCACGGCCCGCGCTAGACAGGGGTACCCCCAGCGCCATCCTGTCAGGTACCAGCGCTGCCTCATTGGCCTCCAAGGGGATCCACAGCGCACGCATCCCACAGGATAAACGAAATTGTTTGCTCAGGGTTCACCTCAATTTGGGCCAATCACACCGCTTGATGCGCACAAGGAAAAGCCGTTTGGCCGGCCCGAGCTCCAATCGCCGGCCCCCAAATCCAAAATCCCAACTCCGTCCCCAGACGCCTGCGACGTGCCTCTGATCATCACCAACAAGGGCTGGCTCAAGGGGGTGCGCTCCCCTTTTCCCTGCTTCTCAGGCCGCCGTCCAGCGCATACACGCTCCAACCCAATGGCTCGCTTTTTGACTCTGCTGAACTCCTTCGAGAAGCGCGGGATGGCTGCTTACGCCTGCGCGGCTTGCGACCATGTCCTGCAGCCAGCCCATCACCCACCGCCAATGCCTGAAAAGGCAAAGCCAGCAATGGATCAAAATAGCATCTGTCGTCACTCTGCCGCATTCCAGCCGCTTCTCATCGGACGACAGGTGGCCGTGCTGTCGAGAACGAGGCCTTTGGGCGAGAGAGTGCGTGCCCATCGTCATTTCGACGTTCGGCGGTATTCACCACAGTCACCTCCTCTAGGTAGCCACGGCTCCTCCGCCGCCGTCTTCATTCCATCAATGATCAGACATGCCGCGCCTGACAGCGTCAATCAGTCAACCACTGCCGGATCCTGCTCCTCCAAGTGGTACCGCACATACGAGACATGTCAGCCCACAATGCCGTCGCACCCTTGAACTTGCTCGGACACGTCTTTTCAGGTCTGACAACTCCCCGAGCACTCACCGTTCGATTCTGGCCTTGTGCTTGCTTTTTTCCCGCTCACTCTATCCGTAGTTCTTGGGTGGTTCTAGTCACAAGCCAGCGGACACCGCTCCCGCTGTCCGACACGGCACAAGAGAAAGAAATAAGCAAGCGAGGCAAATCTTCCGGGGAAGTGCCAACGGTGCCGTCCGCCCTCTCTACACTAGCACACAGAGGAGACCATCTGAAACACCCGACTATTGTCCGCCCGAGCCGACATTCTCCTCCTCAAGAGATGGCCGACGGGGGCAGTGATCTGCCTCCATGTCCCCCAAGGACCCGAATGCCGCCAAGCCGCTCCATTCCCCACCACTACCGAGATGACTTGCACTCCTCCGCCCGGCCAGCCTTGCCCACGATCCATGGCAGCACACGCGGAACACCAGGCAAAAAAATCTACGAGCCAATTTAAACCCATTGAGACCCTGTCGAGGAAATAAACACCGCAATCTGTTGGCAGGCAACCAACGTCACCGGCCCTCGCGAATGGAGACCCTCCGTCTCCCGCGGTGGATCGTGCAATCCGCGTTCCCAGAACCCCAAATGCGCGTGTTGCATGGGGAACGTCGCATTCTAACTAACGGAGGTCCAGCTTGAATGAATGAATAAAAAGGTCAAAATAACAAACCGGGACCAAGCGACAAAGAGATCTGCGCTTCCTCATCTTACTCGTTATCTAGGCCAAATGACGAAGGTGAAAATTCCAACCAACAACCTCAGCCCCCAGCCCAGGCCGTGTGTCTCGCGGCATATGAGATTGTTTCGCTCCGGCTATTTGGAAAGTTTCGACCGTCTTTCCGGGATCGTCGGCCCTGCGTTGCAGCGCAGCAAAGCGCAGCTCAGTCCGCGGCAGCTGGCTTGTTTGCCTGTTCTGACCTGAATGGTCTTTTTCTTGGGGCCTCTTATTCCTCACCCCAGGTTGAGTACTATTGCTATTATCTAATATCGTCACTGTTATCTATCATTGTCGTTGTTATCCATTATTGTCACTGTTGCCCGTTACTGTCGTCTATCACAGTCACTGTCGTCCGTCGTCGTCGCTGCTGTCTATCATTGTTGCTGCTGGCAGGAAGTGGGATACCTACTCAGCTTAGGCATATGGAACAAGAGTATTCCTCTCTTCGGCTTCAACTGCCGGCGCGATGTCCACCGCACGAACTCACGATCAAACTCAAGAAGGCGACCTCAGCATTTCGTCTTCGATATGCTTCAGCACTAATACTAGCGACCAGCGGCAGCCTCAGCCGGTAGGTAGGGCACCGGGTCCTTAGTCCTCGGCCCAACAAAACTTTACTCTGGACACTTGTGTGTGTTTGCCTTTGATACGCGGCTGTCTCTTTTTTGTCTCTCTGTCGCTCCGCACTGTCGCGGCACTGCTAAAATTTGTAGCCATACAACAATGATACCCGTTGCTTTTTTTAAACATCCGTCTCGGTTTGCGACTCGGCCTCTTTCTCTCACCTCAACCCCATCTTCGAAACCAACAAGCAAAAGATTTGAAGCCAAGCAGGTCCAGGACTAAACCACGCCACCCCGAACACACCTTTTTTTCCGCAGCCGCCCCTGGCACTCATTTAGCCCTGGTTCCGGGCGCGCCCCCAAGCAGCTTTTTGGTTTGGCCTCCACCCCTAATTACTATGTAATAAGTGTGTCACAGTCACACACACGCCTTTCGCAATCAAGACCCAGAAACCAGCGTTGAAACAGTGCAAGGTTGTGGATTTCCTCTCAGCCTGAATCGGTATGTTGTTGGGAGCTCCCTTCTCCTCGGACTCTCGACGGCGCGAAGGGGACCCGCACGGACAGCCCAGCTCAAAAATAAAACTTCCTCGTCTCTTCTTTCCCTTGCGTGGTTCACCGCGGCGGCTGCTGCTGGGCGCCCCACTGGTTAGGTGGCTGTTGTGGCGGCGGCTGCTGCTGCTGTTGCTGCTGGTTCTGTCCGGGTTGCTGCGGTTGTTGCTGGGCCTGCATCTGTCCTATCAGTGCCGCGAAGAAGGCCGGGTTGATGTAAGCGCCGGCCGGCGGCTGTCCCGCCTGTCCGTCCTGCGCCGGCCAGCCAGGCGGCGGCGGCGGCGGGACGGCGGGGAAGCCCTGGCCCGGCGGCGGGGGCATGCCCGGGAAGGGGATCGGGAAGTTGAAGGCCGATGCCGTGGGTGGTGGCGCAGACTGAGCAGGCGGCTGGTGGTTGCCGCCCCATTGTCCCTGGGCTTGCTGCGATTGCTGAGGCCGTTGCTGCGGCATGGAATATCCGTCCCGAGAATCCCGCTGGCTGTATCCGCCCCGTCCACGCCCGCGATCTCTGCCCCTGTCGCCACGTCCTCTGAAGTCGCCGCGCCCTCCCCTGCGGCTGCCGAAACGTCTGGGCTCGGGCTCTTCGCCGTACGACTGTTGCGTGGGCGGCACCTGACCGAAACCGGGTGGGCGAGCGAGCGGCTTGTAGGGTCCTTCTTCGTCGTCGTCGTAGTTAAGCGCACCGGTCGCCGAAGAGCCCGCGCCAGTCTCGTTGCGCAGCGGGTGCGGCTTCGGGTTCTGGCCTTGCCTCTCGGATCGTGCGTTCTTCTTCTTCTGCTTGATCTGCCTCTTGTGCTCGGCCTCCTTTTCGTCGTCGGAGAACTCCATCTCCTCCTCGGCGAGCTCCTCGTCGTGGATGTTGCTGGCGTCGGTGCCTTTGAGGCCCTTGAGCGGCTCCGTGAAGACGAAACTCGCGTGCGCCGTAGGGTACCACACCTTGCTGCCCACCACCAGCCCGGCCTCCTTGATCTCCTCCGCCGAGTTGAACATGACGGTGTACATAGGCTGGACCACCTTTCCGATCGTCTCCCACACAGCGCCGAAGACCTTGCGGTCCTCGGTACAGAGCGCCGACCCGGAGTCGAGGACCTGGTACTCGCCGGGCGTGAAGGCCTTAATGACCATGATGTTGTCGACGATCTGATCTACAGCGCCGAGCGCCTCGATATTATCCTCGGGCGTAAGCGTGACGTCCGGCTTGATGACCTCGGGGAGCATTTCGTTCTTGGTGCGCACTTGGCCAGCACCAGCCTTGGTGTTCTCGCCCTCGTCGTCGGAGGCGTTATCCATCTCCATGAGCAAGCGCGCCGTCTCCTCTACGCCGAGGAGCTGGTAGCCCTCGCCGGACTCGGAGTCGTCATCCGAGGAGGATTCGCTGCTAGAGTCGGAGGAGGATTCGTAGGGGGAGGAGTCGACCTCCCACTCGGGGTGCTCGCCTTCGCCTGCCGGTTGTTGCTCCGTAGCAGGGGCAGGAGCAGCGGTAGCGGCGCCAATTGCGGCTGCTTCTGGTGCTGCTGCTGGTGCTACTACTTCTGTTGTTGTGGGTTCCGGTTGCTCGGTCGCGGCGACGGCGTTCTGGGGGGCGGGAGGGGTGGGATCGAGGCCGTTGATCATGGCCTCGAGGGCGTCGGTAAGAGAGGGGGGCTCGGCGGCGTCAATGCTCATGGGCTCGTGGGCGCTGGGCATGGGCAGCTCCGGAAGGGCGGGCTCGTCTTCCATCTTGGTGTCTTCGTTCTGGGCCGGTGTCTGCTTGTCGTCATTGGTATTGCCAGCGTCGTTCTTGGCAGTCTCGACACCCTCAACGCTGGCCGCCGTCGCGGGGGCGTCGGAGGGCAGAGGCGGGAGCGTCTCGTTGGGCTTCGCGAACCCCAAACCGGGGATCTGGAAGCCGGACATGATGTTTGTGGTTTTTCCTGTTTCCTACTCTATAATGCTGTGCATTCCAAAACAGAAATGTCTGAGGGTTGAGTAGGAAAGATTTTGTATCCATGTATCCAGATAACGAAGACTCGAGAAGGCGCGGGCGCAAAAAGAAATCGAACTCCCAAGTCGGCAGAACTGATAGAACGAAAATTTTAGTGGGGCGATAGCGACAAAAATTGGGAAGTGGGGACTGGGCGGTGACTACCTAGGTACGTAGATACCGCATTGATGACGAGCAGTAACGACGATGACGGACAATAGCCAGAGTGAAAAACAGCAGCAATAATAACAAATGGAATTAAATAATAAGAAAATTAGCAGTAGTCGTAGTATTAAGGGCAAATACGGGTGGATTGGAATGGCTAAAGGGAACGTGAAATACTTAATCCGGCGGGTTGAGCCCCGAGGTGGTAAGGACGGACGCCCCGCTTTCACCGAGCTCACCGAGCCTCTAATTGGTCACCGAGATGTGTAAGTAGATTGTTGTCCGCTCCATCAATGACTCCTTATTAACAGGAAGAACAGCCCGTCGCTTCAGTGCGCAAAGGTATGCAAAATAGATTCATCATTTGTTAAGCCTTTTCTGTTTGAGGTCTGGCGAGCGATCAGGGCTTTCTAGTGTTCAACTAGAGTCTAGCCGGGTGTAACACAGCGGCAACTCCACGTGCAACTCTGCGCCGTGGAGCGTGCTGTATCAGTAACGTATCGAATGTTTGTGACGCAGGGTAGGCCGGGTAGAGCCAAAAAGCCCCTTTCCAAGCCTGTCACAAGATAAATGCTCAGTGACCTCAGTTTGTCAGCTTCTTGCCTCTGTTCCACAATCCCCCCCAGACCCCTGAACGCCATTTATATAAATCATAGATCCTTCACTACATGCTTCACGTATGTCAGACTTTGATGTGTCCCGTGCTCTTGCTTATCCATGCAGACCTACACTTCACTTCATGCTTGTGCAAAGTTTGTGTCTCCAGTCTAGAGGCCGGGTCTATCGGCCGTTGGTGATTAGACAGGTCCATTCATTCGATTCTGAAGGCACTCCAGGCATATTCCTCGGCGTCTTCTCAGACGTATCTGACGTGCGACAAGTCTTCATGTGTCTCTTGAGGTTGTCGATACGGCCTCCCTTGATATGAGCTGAACACCGTTGACACTCAAGGACAGCCTTTTCGTGGGCAGATTTGCGATGCCGTCGAAGATCTCTCGGTGTACAAAATCTTCTACTGCACCCAGCCCCGTTGCATGGATATCGTCGGTCGTGGGACCGCATGTGTTCTCTAGACAGGCTATAGTCAGCATCAAGTACCCTCCACGAGGTAACTTGGATATTGGTACCTCAATGCTCTTCCATTCTTCAGTTGGCGCTTGCAGACTGAACATGCGTGAACTCCAGTGCTTGAAGGCGAGCTCCTGTTAGAGCTGAGCTCTCTCGATTCGAGGCCTGGCATGAAGCTTGATGGTGTTACCGGAATCCTGTTATCGTCCGATCGTGCTCCGCTGTCGCTAGGGGCGGACGAAAAGTCCCCAGCGGCAAAGGGGACTTCGGAATCTGCGATCAAGTCTGTTTGTGGCCAGGAATTCGGTTCGAATCGATAATCTGGAGTCTGCGAAGCGCCATAGAATGCCAATGGGAGTGAAGAGTCGGAAATGTCAAAGTCGTCAAGTTGTAGCTCCATATCGGGGGCACTATTCTGCTCAAAAGCGTCTGTAAAAGCCTGAGTGTTGGTGGCCTGACCCGGCCCCGCAAACTCCATACCCGAATCCGGAAAGGGTTGCTGGGAAGAGCCAAGGCCACCCGAGAAGTTGAAGTTGCCTGGATCTGCGAGGAGCGTCAAGTCGTTGGTGTCAGTTGAGGAGACCTCCGTGAAGTGTGGTTGGTCTCTCCCTGTTCCCCCGAGATTGTTGAACTCGATAGAACCAATGATTGGCTCTGTCATGCCATCGTGAAGAAATCCATGCTCAAAATTGTGAAGAAGTCCATGCCCACCACAGCAAACAACAACCGGAACACCTGTACAAATGAAAACGTTTCCCACTCCATAGTGACTCGCACAGAGATGCGGCCCTAAACCAGTATTCTGTAGGGCTGCACTCGAGCAGAGTGCCTGCTCACTCGAGCAGGCACTCTGCTCGCCTGTTCAAGTGAACACCTGTTCAGAACCCCCTTCTTCAAC
>WIGO01000551.1:0-12240 GCA_014235945.1 Colletotrichum plurivorum
TTGATAGTTGGGGATAGCCTCAATTGTTTGATTTATTTGATAATTGGTTTGATAGATTGGCTTTGGCGGCAGCGCTGCGTGGGTCGGCACCGCCAAATTCGACTACATCATGTGCCGATACATGGTCGCGTCGATCAAAGACTGGCCGGCCCTCGTTTCAAACCTCTTCGAGTAAGCGCTTTTCAGTCCGACAGAGTCACCCACTGACTTGGGGAAAAGCCACGTTAACCCGGGTGGCTGGGCCGAGTTCCAGGACATCAACGTGGACCACTACTCCGAAGACGGCTCCCTGACCGACGACAACCCCTTCCACAAGTGGGCCGCCGCGTTCAACAAGGCCACCGAGATCATCGGCTGCGAGGCCTGTCCCGGGAGGAAGTTGCACGGCTGGGTGCAGGATGCCGGGTTCAAGAACATCGTCCATACGAGATTCAAGATGCCCCTCGGGCCGTGGCCTAAGGACCCCAGGTTGAAGGACATTGGGATGCACAATCTCGTTCAGATGCTTGACGGCATCGAGGGGTTCACGCTGCGGACGTTCTGCGGCGTGTTGGGGTGGAGTAAGGAGGATGCGCTGGCTCACGTTGCGGAGGTTCGAAGGGAGTTGAAGAGTGGTAATTTTCACTCCATGTTTGACTTGTAAGTGGCCGATGCTTCAGTGCTTCATTCGATTTCCAGCTGATTGTTCTAGTCACGTAGTCTATGGGCAGAAGCCCGAGTCAGAGTCGTGGGGTTGAGATAGGAGGGTGATGGTGGAATTGAAACATGACAGATTCTATGGAGATAAAAATGAAACACTTTCAAACGCATCTTTGGGTGGTTATTAGCTGTTGCGGTGATATCCGGCAGCACTCCCGAATCGGCTTCGGGGGTTCCGGAAGATCACCGGAAATCCTCCGGGCCGAGGCCGCTAATCCGGCGGAGAACTGCGGGGGAAAGCCCCCACGTGGCGCCCCTAACCCCCCGGGGCCTGTTAGCGACCCTTTAGCCACTCACGTCGCTGAAAAATCTCAGTCTCGCAGCAACTCCGAACACAACCCCTGAACCAAACCCTCCGAACTGCTCGCCCGAAACTAAACCCCCCGAGATGGACACCTCCTCCGGCCCGTCGTCGTCCTTCTCGGCGGCGCACTACTTCCCCGCCCGGCGCCGGGTCTGGCAGGCCTGCACCAACTGCCGCGCGCGCAAGACGCGGTGCGACGCCGCCAAGCCCAAGTGCAGCCTGTGCATGTCGCAGAACGTCGAGTGCGTCTACCGCGACTCGAACCAGCCGCGCATCGAGCAGAACACGAGGATCCTCCTGGAGAGGATCCAGATGCTCGAGGACCGGCTGTTTTCGTCGCCCGTGTTTGCTTCTCCGCAGCAGCAGCAGCAGCAGCAGGCGGTGGTTAGCACGCCGTCTCCGCAGGCGACGCGCCAACAACAACCTGCGACCCCGGGATCCGGGACGCAGCTTGAGTCGAGCCAGCAGGATGCCACCGGACATGACAACGACGGGCAGATTCCTATACCGTTATCTCACACAGCCAACGCGAACCATGTGTTTGAGTGGCCCATTGTCCGGCAGCTACTCTCCGAGACGGAGCCCGCGGCACTGCCTCCGCGACCCGCAATGCCAGGCGGCGTTCGTTCGACCGAGGCGACGGATATCTTCTTCCGCGAGACTCCAGACCAGAACCGCACCTCCTCTCGTCCTCCAGAGTCGTGGCGCCTCTTCCGGGACCGCGGACTGCCCGTCTCCGTGGACGCCGCCGACCGCTACCGCGAGGTCGTGCACGAGTACTTTGCCGAGGTGAACGCCTTCTTCCCTCTGCTGTCTCTCGACGACGTGATGGCGACGCTCGACGAGGTGGTCCGCCGGGAGAGGACCGCCTCGGAGGAGGATGAGGTACCCGTCGTGGGTCCTGCGAGGTACTGCCTGCTGCTGCTGGTGCTCTGCCTCGGGTGTTTCGTGTGCATGGGCGAGTACCGCATCTCGCTGGACGAGGTGGCTGGGCGAGACGGCGGACAGCATGCGCAGTCGCTCGGGTCCGGGTTCTTTCGGGAGTGCCCTGGGATCGATGGGAGGTTGTGGGATAAGGCGAGGTTGTTGCTTGGCTTTATATCGTCTGAGACGACGCTTGAGGCCGCGCAGTGTACCATGCTGGCTGGGTAAGTTGATAGTATCATCATGTTCATCTCGAGGCTGACCAGATGATAGCCTGTATATGGGAGCCAACGGTCGTGTGGCCGACTCTTTTCACTGGGCGCATGCCACGGCAGTCAAATGCGAAGCACTAGCAAGGAGGTAAGTAGCCAAGTCTGATATCAAGATCCTCCGGACAACCTAACATCGATCAGGGCCGTGATCAGCACCGACGGAACAGACCGCTTCTCAGACGCATTCCGCCGCCTCTTCTGGGTCTCCCTCATCTACGAAGGCGACTTCGTCTCGGAAATCTCCATCACCCTGCCCTCAGGCATAACGCGATACGAAGACGTAGTCCCCTACCCGGCACCCGAAACACCAAAGCACCGTCAGGAGCACGCAGCAGCCTTCTCATCATCCTCAGAGCAGGCAACAACCCCAACGGCGACGTCTTTCTACCGCACCGAAGAGCTGGTCGCGTTCCAGGTCAGCACCAACGCCGCCATCCGGCGCTTCCTCAACCGCGTCAACAGCGTCGTCTACGACAGCAAGGACCAGTTCCGCATGACCCGCGCCAACTACGCCAACTGGCTCCTGCGCATCACCGAGGACCTGTGGTCGTACCACGGCGCTTTGTACCGCAACCTCCCCGACTTCCTCCTCACCAGCCAGCCCAGGAGGAGACCCGGAGACCAGGACAACAGCGTGGGAGGAGGTTCGCCGGCGACGCCGGGTATCATCAGGCTTGAGGAGCTGGGGAACAACCCGTGGAACGTGCTACGGCTTAAAGGGAGGTACTACGCGGGGCAGTATATCATCCACCGGCCTTTTCTCGAGTACGTGCTGCTCAACGTGGCGCATTTCGAGACGCATCCGTGCAAGGAGGCGATACTGGACAGGTGTAGGATGTGTCTGGAGGGGTGTAGGGGGTTCATCGACGTGTTTGACATTGACCCTGCCAACAGCGTCACGTGTCTCTTTGCCGGAGGCATGGTGTGAGTTTCGCCTAGGGTTAGTATTGTTTAACGTTGAGGTACTGACGATTCTCGCAGGACGTTCACGATGGTTATTATTCTGAGGGTGGCGACTATGTGCCCCGTCTTCCGGGACATTCTGCCTGCCGACGTCGAGAAGGCCATGTTTGTCGGGACGCGGAACCTGCGGAGGTTTAGCATCAGCGTCAAGGAGTTTGAATGGCACCTGGGCGTGCTGGAGAGGCTGGAGGCGTCGTGCAAGAACAGGATGGCAATGTGAATAGGGGCAAGTGTCATTTAGGACGGAGTTTTAGTTCGCCAGGAAACATGAGCGTGCGATGAATTCAGATACCCAAGTTCAAACAGCTTCGCTACGGACCCAACGAGTGTTCAAATCGATCCGGATCATGTCAAAATAACTTTGTTGTTCTATGAAACCCAAACGCCGTTCTATGCATTATTCCTCTCATCCCGTGATATCATTACGAAGCAGGAGCAGCAGTCTCGTTCGCCTGCGCAAACTTCTTCGCCTTCTCCTCAGGCGACAGCTCAAACACACCAACACCCGAAACAGCCTCCTTGGGCTTCCCCTCCTCGCCCTCGACGACGGACTGAATGACCTTGCCCTCGAGCCTCGCGTCCTCGGGCTCCATGGGCGCGTACAACCGCAAAATCTCGTTGAGCCGCTCGCGCTGGCAGCAGTTCTCGTACTTCCAGCTGGCCGCCAGCTCGTCCAGCTCCTCGAACGTCTTGTCCTTGAAGTAGTCGGCCCACTCGGGGATCATGTACTCGGCCATGGTGATGCCGCGGATCCCGCGGAACACGTGCATGTGCATGCGCCACTGCCAGGGGTACTTCTTGTTGTACTTGGCGGGGACGTTGTCCTCGAACCACTTGTGCAGGGGGCCGAAGAGGCCCGGCTGGAGGTGCGCGTCGTCGTAGGCCCAGGAGTCGACGGCGAGGTCGCGCTTCTTGCGGATCATGGGGCCGAGGAGCTTGAGCCACGGGGAGTCGGGGGAGAGGTAGGTCATGCCCATTACGTTGACGTCCTTGTAGGCCCAGATGCTCCAGGCTGGGGCGAGTCAGCACGTGGTTACTGTTAAGAATAGGAGGACGACTTACCGATGCCCTCGGAGGTGTAGATGGCCATTTGCCTGTCGAGCATGTCGTAGCGCTCGTCGTTGTGAACCTTCCAGTCGGGGTTGTACTCCTCGCGCTCGTAGATCGGACCGAACTCGCCTAGAGCAAAAAATGTCAGTGACTTCAAACCGATCTCGGAAACAAGGGCAAGCCTACCATTCCAGATGGGCACGTTGTGCTCCTTCATAAACGCAACCTTGCGGTCATACATCTGCCGGATATACGCGTCCTGGTCCGACGAGCCCTGGTACCGTCCAATACGGTTCGGGAACCCGAAGCCGCAGTAGTCGTGCACGGCATACACCGAGTTGGGGAAGACGCTCGAGAAGCCCGAGAAGTCCATGCTGAAGGTGTTGCCCTCGAGGAAGAGGATGTGGTCCGGGTCGACCTCGCGGATGGCCGGGACGATGCGGTTGTAGAAGGACAGCAGGCGCGACCACTCGACGTCGGCGGGCTCGTTGAGCGGGTTGTAGCCGGCGACCCACGGGTTGCCGCGGTAGCGCTTGGCGATGACCTGCCAGAGGTTGACGACGCGGTCCTGGAAGTGCTTGTGGTCCCAGAAGGCGGCGTAGCCGGTCGGGTTGTCCGAGTGCCAGTCCTGGTTCTGGCCGCCGGGTGCGGAGTGCAGGTCGAGGATGGTGTAGATGCCGAACCTGGAGCACTGCGTTCCCTCATATCAGTGACTACTCGAGAAGCAAACGATGAGTGAGGTAGTGCAGTTAAGAGGGGAGGACTCACGATCTCAATGGCCCGGTCGAGGTGCTTGAAGCCCTCCTCCTTGATGACGAACGGGTTCATGTCGTCCTCGAAGTGGCGGTAGTTGAACGACAGCCGGACGCAGTTGAAGTTGACCGACTTGAGGAACTCGGCGTCCTTGTCGGTGAAGAAGTACTCGAGGAACTTGTCGAAGAAGAAGTCGTACTTCTCCTGGCCGAGGACCTTGAGCAGCGCGGCGCGGATCTGGTGCTCGCGGCCGGGGAAGCCGTTCATGAAGTTCTCCATGAGCATCCAGCCGCCGAGGGCCGTCTGTGGAAGGACGGTGGTCAGAAAACCAAGGATGGGAACGAGGGAATCGTGATGCGATGTAGACTTACCCCGCGAAGGCGGACTGGGTTGCCGGCCGCATCGACAATGTCGGGGCCGGACGTTCTCAAGATTCCTGTGGACATTATGGGCGTGCGATTGAGAGCTCAACCGGGCGTAAGAACAAGGGGAAAACTAGAGGTGAATGCGGTACGGAAAGCCGTCGTCAATTTTCCACAGACAGGATAGCTGGAGCTCCTAAATACGTGCAGAGCAAAACACCTTGGACAAACAAAACACCCCGAGCTTGGAGCTCTCCATCCAGTCGTCCCCGGGGTTGCGGGGTCCCTTCGCATGCGTCCCACCGTGCCCATGACGTCTGGAACCACTCTTCAACTTGCCCCTCGTCAGATGATTCGGAAGAGAAGAGCTCGTGTCTCGTACATACGCGCTGCCGAGGCGAAAGAGGAAACGCGACCGCCTTCCGTCGGGGCAGAGTCGGACTCTCCCCCGAAACCAACAGTCCTGGCTAAACGCCCCCGCATAGAGAACCAAAGGACGTTAATAACAAGAAATGAAGGCAACTAGAGTCTCTCGTTTACTAAACAGACTTGACTAAGAAACGACGCTAGGGGCAAGATTTTGGATCCCCCGAAGTGACCCGCAAGAGCGTCGGGGGAAGAGTTTAGCTGCCCCGACGAGTCATGATTCGTCAACTCACACCGAAAAGGGGGGAGTCTCTGTCCTGAAGAGGGAATTCTGGATGGATCCGAAGGAGCTTTTCTCCACACGCATCTCCGACGCTACACAACTCCAAGAAAGTCTCGGCGTGGCTCTCGTTACTGATCGTTGATTCTCGGCAACTCTTGTCTGCCTCCCCCTTCCCACAAACACGGAAACACGCCGAGTCAGACGAGCCTGTCCTCAAATCCATCGCGTGTTTTCCCCACGGAGACGGATTCCGAGTGATCATCAGTCTCGTCCCATGATGTCCTTCGTGTGGGGACGGACCTGAACGCTTTACCCCAGCCCCCGGATCGTCCCCCACTTGTTGCTTCTCCGCATCCCATCATCCGACTTGTTGACGACTTCGCCCCCCCTGGTCGTCTCTGTGGCCGGCAATAGTCTGACAGAGAACGTTCCCAGGTTTGCGGTTCAGTTCCCGGGGCAGGAGGAAGAGACAGGCCAAGGAGTTCCCGCGCCAATGGCGATATCTTCCGAACCACCTTGAACCAGACCTCAATATCCCCGAGGTGTTTGTGTGCGTGTGCAACTCCGCGTCATTCAGACACGAAAACAGATTTTCGGGAAAACACGCCCTTCCCTGGGGAGCATCGTGCCACATTCGAGACGAGCGTATATAAGAACACGAGAGCATCCCGACTTTCTGGTTGCGGCTCGTTCAACTCTTCACCCCCTGAGTCAACCTCCCTCCTTCAACCCTCCTTCTTTCCCTCCTGAGATAGTCGCCATCTCAACGTCGTCTCGTGGGTACTCACCACCACCATCATGGACTTCCTCCGCCAGCGCCTCCCCGCCCCAAGGCAGGACCAACAGGCCCGCCGCGCCCGCAAGCAGGGCGGCCCGGCCGCCGCCGGCGAGACCTACCAGCCCTCTCGGATCGCCCAGCTCGCCCAGGAGTCGCCGGCGTGGTACCAGTCCGCGGCCCGTCGGAAGCTCTACTTCCTCCTCTTCCCCGCGGCCGTCGTCTCGTACGCGACCTCGGGATACGACGGCTCCATGATGAACTCGTTGCAGACGGTGTCGTACTTTGACGACTTCTTCGACAACCCGCGCGGCGCCGTTCTGGGCCTGATGAGCGCCATCATGTCGCTCGGCAGCATCTGCTCGACGCCCATCGCCCCCTGGGTCGCGGATCGCTTTGGAAGGAGGTGGGGTATTACTGTTGGCAGTTGTATCATGATTGCCGGTGCTATCCTGCAGTGCGAGAGTACTGCGTTCGCCATGTTTGTCGTTAGCAGGTTTCTTCTCGGGTTTGGGCTGTCGTTTGCCACCACCTCGGCCCCGAGTCTGGTGAGTGAGCTGTCGCATCCGAAGGACCGCGTTACCATCACCGCCATCTGCAATACCTGGTACGTGTTCTGATATCCCTGGACAAAATCCCGAACGTGCTGAGAAGAGTTGGCTAACATCTGATGCTTCAACAGTTGGTACATCGGTAGCATCTGCGCCGCGTGGATCACCTTCGGCACCCGCACGATCCCGAGCACATGGTCCTGGAGAATCCCGTCCCTGCTGCAGATGGCGCCCAGTGTCGTGCAGCTCGCCGCCGTCTGGTTCGTCCCCGAGTCCCCCCGCTGGCTCATCTCCAAGGACCGCGACGAGGAGGCGCTCAAGGCCCTGAAGCAATACCACGGCGAGGGCGAGGAGACGGAGCTGGTCAGGCTGGAGTACGAGGAGATCAGAAGCGCCATCGACAACGAGAAGAGTGAGCAACAGCCCAGTAAAGACATCTCATGGAGGAAGAGCTGACAAAAGATTTGTAGGACTCGGCGCAACTACCTGGAAGTCTATGGTTAGCAGCAAGGGCAACCGTTACCGCATGTTCCTCGTCGTTTGTAAGTGGTACCAAAGACTCCAACGATTCAAATCATATGTACTAACTACCAAAAGGCATGGGTTTCATGTCCCAATGGTCCGGCAACGGCCTGATCGCCTACTACCTCTCCCGCATCATGGACACGGTCGGCATCACGAACAAGACCACCCAGGCGCTCGTCAACGGCCTCCTCAACATCTGGAACTTTGCCCTCGCCCTCACGACGGCCTTCTTCGTCGAGCGCGTCGGCCGCCGCCCGCTCTTCCGCATCTCGACCATCGGCATGCTGGTCGTATTTATCGGCTGGACCATCGCCTCGGCGCGCTTCGCCGAGACGAACGCCAGCTCGGCGGGAATCGCCGTCATGGCGCTCATCTTCGTGTTCCAGTTCTTCTACTGCATCGCCTTCTCGCCCCTGCCCGTCGCGTACTCGGTCGAGGTCCTGCCGTTCAGCATCCGCGCCAAGGGCATGGCGACGTACGTCTTCTCGACCAAGGCCGCCGTCTTCGTGAACCAGTACGTCAACCCCATTGGCATCCAGAACATCGGGTGGAAGTTCTACATTGTGTACGTCGCCATCCTGGCCGTGGAGAGCTTCGTCGCGTACGGCTGGTTCCTGGAGACCAAGGGCAAGGCGCTTGAGGAGATTGCCGTCATTTTTGACGGCGAGGATGCGAATGTGCGGGCGCACGAGTCCGGGAAGGGAGATGATGTCGAGGAGACTGAGCATGCCACCAGCAAGGTTTGATCAGAACGACAAGTCTTGTAGGTCTCGGGGGAAGGCTCCAAGTAGATAATAAGCCTTAGGAACCAATGCACCACTTTTTCGTTTATTTCTCCATGTGCTCTGACGCAATGATCGAAATTTGGTTCTCTATACGTCTTGCCTAGCCTTTCAACGAGTACAAGACCACTTTCGCACTATACCGCAGAAAACATCAGGTAACTTACTACCGAGGTAGCTATCAAGTCGGGAGAATGGCAGGGAAGGACTGCCGATGAGGCCAAGGAATTCAATGTCCCCCGTACTATTCGTCTTCAACAACAGACATCTACCCAGTTTAGGTGTTTATAAATATCCACGAAAGATTACACTCGTACTACTACTATCTCATGGATAGGCTGGCGTCCTCCTATGGAACACAGACTATGTACAGCTGGGATTTGTAGTCTACAGACGCAGAGAGAGCATTAGTGGAACGCGAGCGTCGGAACCGTCGCTCTATATAGTATGCCCTCGCCGCATCATGATATTGCACGGCCTCGGAGCTCAGTGGGCATGTCCGTGCCCACAGTCTCCCCTCTTCCTCAGCTTGGCGACCTCGGCGCGCCCCGCGGCGTCAAGGTGCTTCAAGTCCCCGCCTAGCGTCCTGCGCGCCATCTTGAGAGCGACGGTATCGTTGTTAGCGAACTTGGGCGTGACGCCGGCCGCGAAGCCGCGCTGGGCGCCGTCCTCGACGTACACGATCTCGCCGCCGACCATGGTGAGCAGCACCCGGTTCCGCCCCAGCGTCACGTCGGGGACCTCGAAGAAGTTGTTCTCGACGACGATGACGTCGGCCAGCTTGCCCACCTCCAGGGAACCAATATGGTCGTCGGCGCGCAAGAGGCGGGCCCCGTTGATCGTGTGGGCGCGGAGCGCGGCCTCGCGCGAGATGCCGCGGCCCGGGAACGGGCCCCTGAAGGCCTCCCCGATGGATGCGGGCGAGTTGACGTTCTCCGGGTCGCCGCTGCGGGTTACGCCCGCCTTCAGGGCGAGCCAGACGTCGAGGGGGTCGACCTGTGGGCGTACTCGGTCAGTTTGGTATTCAAAAAGCAAGGGGTTCTCCAAGACTTTACAGGCCAGTCGCTGCCGTAGACTGCGGGGCGGCCGGCGTCCTGGATCTCGGCGTACGCCTCGACGTTATCCAAGCGGTCCGGGCCGAGGCTGTTGAAGGTGTCCGGGAGCCACATCGGCGAGGGCTGGGACCACTGCTGGCTGAAGACGCCGTCGACGCCCAGCTGGGCGAAACGCGGCCAGTCCTCCTTCAGGGTCAGGCTGCAGTGGGCCAGGGCGAGGCGGATCTCGCGTCTGCCCGGGTGCGCCATGAGGTAGGCCTCGGCCGCGTCCAGACTGATGTGCACGGCGTGGTCGCCGGTGACGTGCAGCTGGGCGTCGACGTCGTTGAGGAAGAGGCCCTCGATAGTCTTGGCGAGCACCTCGGCGTCCCAGTAGGTCGCGGCGAGCGGGCCGGGGTCCGGGCCCCACACCTGCGTGCCGTTGTTGCCGTTGCCGACGGGGATCAGGTACGGCTCCGTGAGGGCGGCGGTCCGGGCGGAGTAGGTGGGGACGCCGTCGACGAGCGCCTTGATGGTCTGCCACTTGAGCGTTGGCACGCGCGTGATGGTGGAGTTGTCGTTCCTCGACGCGAGGAGCGCCACCGTCTCGGACACGAGCGCGTCGACGTCTTCGACGCGGGCTGGGGGCTGGATCCGGTAGTTAAAGTACCCGCGCGAGCTCAGGTTGCCGGCCTGCTGGACGAGGCGCCAAGGCTCGTACATGGGTCCCCAGTTCGATTCAGTCGCCAGGGCGTCCTGCCACGTCGTTATGCCGTTCTCGCGGAGAACGCGGAGCGCGGCGCGGGCGGCTTCGGCGTTCTCCTCGTCTGTGGGTCGCAGGGGCCCGGCGATCAGGATGTTGGCGCCGTCGAGGAGGATGCCGGACGGCTCCTGGGTTCCGGGGAGGTACTCGATGACACCGCCGGGCGGGAACGCCGTCGTGCCCGTGACGTTGGAGAGGGCGAGCGCGGGCGAGTTCAGCACAAAGGTGTGGAAATCGTTGGACCGGAGCGAGATGGGCCGGGTAGCGCTCAGGGGGTCCAGGTCCAGCTTGCTGAGGGTCTCCCCACCGGCGGACATGGAATTGTAGTTGAGGTTGACAGCGTCGAGCCAGGCATCCGGCGCGGCGTTGGGGTCGCTGTCGAGGCAGGTCCAGATATGGTCGAGGACCTGCTGCTTGTTCAGACGCTGGTAGTTGAAGTTGCATCTGAGCATGTTCTGCCCGGCTTGCAAGGCGTGCAAGTGTGTGTCGACCAAGCCGGGCATGGCCATGCGCCCGCCCAAGTCCACCACCTTGGTGGCATTGCCAACGAGGTCGTTGGAGGCCGTGCCGTTGCCAGCATAGACGATGACGCCGTCTTTGATGGCGAGAGTGCTGACTTTGCTCGAAGCTCTGTCGAGAGTGTAAATGGACCCGTTCTGGAGAACAAAGTCCGCCGCATTTCCTGGGCCGCTGGGAGGGACGTCGGAGGACTGAACAAGCGGCACTAAGCCGAGTAGAAGCGCCTGAGCCACAAGGAGCAGGGTTTTGGGGGCCATTGTGTAGGTTTTTCTTCTCAAGATAGGCATTGGAGAGTTTGAAGCAGAACGAAAGTGGATTTGGTGAATGACGAGCGAGAGACTTGGATGAGCAAGCGAGAAGGCATCATAACCATGCGATGGGTTTCAACTCTTTATAATGTACACATGAAGCGAACTTGACGAAAGTTTGGTAAACGATCTCAGGTTCGTCCATTCTACGGTAAGGGGTGAGAGGCGTTCCGAGTTCCGTCACGCCGTTCCGCGTCAAGGAGACAAAACCGCCGCAATAGAATAGTAGAGCACTTGTCATGACCTGGAGGAGAAGGCCATCGGTGAGTTCCGGTACACTCGCATAGACCAGTTATACCAACCGCGCGGTTGGTTATTGCATGTTGCTTGGCATCGCCGAGTAGATCAAGGCATGTCGATACCGCCTCAAGCTCACCATGGTAACAGGGTACAGCAAACTGGTACTCGAGATGACTTCTCGCACACGGCGAAGATCCTATGTGCAAGTACCTTGGCGAGCAGATTGATGACTCGGCCGACCCATCCATAGCAAGTCCGACATTACCTCATCGCGCGCGGTATCCCACCGGCAACCCACAGACGCTACAAGGGACGAAATCCAGGGTGTCACCTTGGCTAATCGGATTCAATGCCGAGAAATACCCACGCCTTTACGCTTGTTGTTGCCTTCTACACTATGTATTAATCCAGCGTGGGCGAGGCACTGTTGGCCGGTATGTGGGGGGTTGTGGACAATAACCACCGGAGCAGTCCGTCTTTGGAGCTTAAATTGCGGCCCAACGGCCATCTCCCGATCGTATGGTCGTCCAAGAAGCTGAGCAGCGCTGACCGACGGACGGAACGGGGGCAAAGACAGGTGAATTATAACACGTAAGGGCTAGGTCGGCCTGAACAGCTTACCCAGATAGGTCAAAACTTTAATGCTCGCTTCATTCCATGATCGCGTGTCGACAGCACTCAGCGACCTTACTGTTGGAACAATGCATCCAACCGGAGGCCTCGGAAGCCGGCGAATCGATTGTTCCGTGACCCGCCCTTTGGGCCAA
>WIGO01000552.1:0-12157 GCA_014235945.1 Colletotrichum plurivorum
CAATCCTAGGGAAAAGGTGTTCAAATTTATCAAATCGAGCCTCGATTTGCTTTGTTTGCATGAGCGGCTGCGCTGCGCAGAAACGTCCCCTGACGCGCACGACAGACGCAACAATTCATCAACCCCCATTAAACCCACTGCAGAAAGAAGGGCTCCAAGCCAATAGTGAATTAGACTCGGCAGAGGACGATGAATCGGAGACCCCGCTGTCCCGTTTAGTCCTCATGGCGCGAATTGGGGAGCGACTGGCAAAATCGTCTCACAGAGATTTTGACGTCGAAGAGGCGTACGATGAAGCGTTAATAGAAGCCGCGGAGGGCATGTTACGAATGAGTGCCGAAGAAGGCATGAGAGGCAACAAATAAGACCTGCGAGAAAGATGGAAAGTGACGGGGAGGTGGATGTGCCCAGAAGAAGATCTTGAAACCTGCTATTCCGTCAGATTTCAATAGTTGTTAGCCGTTTTGTTTCATTGTTCTTGTGCGTGATCGGGCTGCTGGGTTGGCTTCATGTTGCGAACACATAAGTTGTTAGCCATTATCTACTCTTATTGTCGGAACAGCAGGGCTGATAATGGGCAATGGGCAGACATCGTGGGCGGAGTAGGAGACCCGGCTTAGTCAGCATGACCGACTCAAGTGGGGCGACCTCCCGGGCCGCCACCACCCATTTCGACCGGCTCCTGCCCACACGGTAGATAGTTAGACAAGACAAGAACAACAGCAATTATCACCGAAGATCGTGACCGTTGCTATACGCCCTCATGAGGGGTATCACGCCTGTGATACCAACACTTATAAAGATAATAATTGTTCAGTACCTCATGTAGACTATGAGCCCAAGACTACAATATTCTGATGGACTAAGAATTAAAAGTAGGTTTTGTCGCAAGGCATCTAGTGGCAATTGCCGAAGGAACAATTACAGGCGTTTGTTTTTGTTGTGACACTTATAAGTCCAGTACTCTACCCCTGCAGGTTTTGATTGCAAAGTATTCAATTGCGCCAGTCTCGGTAGAATGCAATGTGGTCTAGAATGCATTGTCATAGAGACATGGAAATGTTTTCCGGGGATCTTACACAGTTTCGATCAATGTAAGTCTGCAAAGAAGAACGCGACGTAACATAACGGTCAAATAAACCAAACTTATGCATATGTAGAGCATTCAATAAAAAGTCAATTATGTGTTGGTACCCTGAAGTGCAAGCCGACTTGATATCATAGTTGTCTAATACAGATGAAAAATCGCGCAGAAAATCACAAGCTTGCCAGCAAGAAAAACACAACCCAGCCGCTCACTCATAGATCAAAACTCATACCATGGAAGAAACAGACACCTCAACCAGCTGCTTCACCGAGTCGTCATCCAGCTTCTCAGTAGCATGCTTGCTCTTCCACTCGTCGACCAACCCCTTGAAGTCCGCGGGGAGGTACGGGGACGTGAGCTCCTGGAAGCTGCTCGGCTTGCGGTGCGTCTCCAGGTCGAGGTCCTTCATCAGCATGTTGACGTACGGCAGGCCCTCGAACACGAAGTCGGGCAGGTTGGCGCCGTAGCCGCAGGGGTAGCGCCACTTTCCCCACTGGGTGTGAAGCATGATCTCGTCCGTGACCTCCTTCTCCGTCGCGGGGAGGCGGTCCAGCCTGCCGCTCAGGAACGCGGCGATCCAGTGGCCCTGCACCGTCGCGCAGATCGAGGTGCTGACCGAGGAGATCATGCCCGCGAAGGCCAGGTTCCGGGAGTCCATCATCGTCGAGGGGACCATGAAGCGGTAGTAGCGAAGGGGGTTAGCCTCCTTGGGCTGGAACTTGAGCTTCGGCTGGTCTGCCAGGCGAGGGTACAGGTTGAGGACCTTGGCGTCTGCAGCCTCGTCCAGGGCGCGCTTCTCGCTAGGCGACAGAGGAAGACCCAGCTGCTCCTCGCCCAAGCCTGCGAACTTGATGGTCGACTCCTTCTTCCATCCCGTCGAGCAGATGATGGCTTCGGCGTCCAGCTGCCTTCCAGAGGCGAGCACCACAGTCCGGGGCTCCAGATGGTCGATGTTGTCGATGTGAACGCGGATCTTTCCGTCCTTAATGAGGTCGAAGAGACTGCTCTCGTAGTTCAAGATGCTGAGGCCGCTACCGATCCAGAACGCAGAGTGCCACGGCTTGAGCTTCTGGAGCTCGGGGTGAGAGTCGTACGCATTCGCTGCGAGTACATCACCGCTCAAAACACTCCAGAAAGAGTCCACCATGAACCGACCAACAGCAGTGCCGTGCAGGAAGTTGCGAATACCGCCGTAGCCGTCCTCCTGACCCCAAGGACAGGGGCTGAACCACGACATCCATCGGACGTTCAACAACTGGTCCATCCTCTTCTTGAACGGCGTGACGAACGGCGGGGCGATCCAGACCGGGCCGTGGCCATCCGGGCGGACGACCAGGTCCACCTCGGCGCCGTCCTGGACCAGGGCGTAGGCCACGTCGAAGGCAGACTTCGCGCCGCCGACCACCACCGCGTTCCGGATGTGCTTAAGCCGCGGCGCCTCCTTGCAGAAGTCCTTGGCGTGAAAGAAGGGGCCCTCGAACTTGTCCGAGTTCGCGTAGGTCGGGAGGTTTGGCGTCGATGTCAGGCCGGTGGCCAGAATGAGCTTCTCGGTCGAGATGACTCGCGCGCCGTAGGGGGCGGTGACGGAGAGGCGCCAGCCGGCGGTGCCGTTGCGCTCGACGAGGTCGACGGACGTGTTGAACTGTATCCTCTCGAAGATGCCGAAGTGCTTCGCGAAGTCGGTCAGGTACTTGTGGAGCGTCGCGCCGGGGATGTGGTTGTTGGGCTTGATGCCGTAGGCCTCCTCCGTCATGGGGAAGTCAGGGTACTCGTAGGTGCCGACCATGTTGTTGGACTTGAGGCCCGGGTAAAGGCGGTTCTTGGACCATGTTCCGCCGCAGGATTCGCTCGACTCGATCACGGCGAGGTTCGCGGTCGGGTTGAGTTGAATATAGGCCTTCGCGGCGGCCAGGCCGAACCAGCCTGTCGAAGAGAAGCTTTAGTCAGTTGTCGACGATCGAGGTCAGTGCTTATACTGAAGGATTGGTCTTACCGGCACCGACGAACACGGCGTCATATGATTCTCCCATCATCTTGGATGGCGCAAAGCAAAAGGCTGAAGGCTGTTACCGAGCGATAAAGTCTTTTGACGTGTCGGAAATCCCGTTCAGGCTTAGTGTTCGATGTCGACAATGCGGATGAATCAAACATCCAATTCAAGTCGTGTGCTTCGACTAATTGATATTTCAAATGGAATCGGCATCTTGAAGCGGTTTACCGTTTAATGCACAACACGGTTGTCGAATGCCAGTTAGGGACAGGGAGACTGAGAATAGAGGAACGGAAAGTCCGAAGTTGCATCCAAAGTACGCGATACGCCCTTAACCATGGTCGACAACTATCAACGCAACTGATGACTTTCGGCGATCATTCGAAGTCTGATACCAGAAAGCAAGAACGGCCGTTCCGAAAGCCGGATCAACTGACATTGCTCGATTCCGTTCCTTTTCGGTGGCCAGTTCCGTAACATCTTGATAGGGCGTTTGGGAGCCTTGACGTTAGCAAGCGACGCCCCCAGCGATACGGTCTGGTGCTTTAGCCGCGAGTTATCGCAGCGTCGACAGTCCCCTCGTAAGACAGCGCATTTGGTGATCGCCTCGCGGTTGTGGTGGTAGATGCGGCGCTCCCCCTGTGCTTATCACGGAACTTCCGACCGGAACGGAACGGCCCCACATCACAACACTGAGCCGAAACTTAATGCGCAAATGCCGAAAGCATATACTGGCACCATGAATGCATATCCAAGTATTAAGCTGGAGATTTGTTCTTCGGAAAATATATCTCGCCGTACTCTCTTCAATAGATAAGATATCAACTAGACCCGACAGATAACCAGATAGCAAGCATCTGAACGATTGAATCAGATTTCGCACGACAACCTCTCGTTCGTCATTTCCGTCCGGGCCGCACGACAAGCAACAAGCCCCGGGTGACTCTGGTATGGACGAAAGTTGGAACAGTATCAGGGACCCTTGACTCTCGACCATCTTCGAGAACATAGCTCTTCAGCCACTGCTTACGCGTCAAGGCTGGCTGGTGACTGGTTGCTCCAAGATGGCGCGCCCATCCGGCCACGATTGCCTCAACGGTATGGGAGTCCTGCCGATCAGTTGGTTTCGGACTTGCGCGTGCTATTAATATCGGAGGTATCTCGAACCAGCAACATTGGATCAGACAAGTGCTGACATTTGCAGGGGAAAGATGAGAAAATCCGACCCGAGGAATGAAGTTGCCAGACACAAGACGATTTGCCAGAGTATGCATGAGCTATCATCCCTGCGAGCTCCGCTGAAGATTGGGAGCATTTATGGGGACGACGTGCAGCGTCCTCTTGGCGGCCCTGCAACCAGCGACACTTCGCGACGCCGGTCGATGACATACAGAGCTTACTCAGCTGACTGGCGTGAGTTTCTCAGTCAATGTGCATCGTGGAGTCAAGCCGCTCATAACATGGTATCTCTTGAGTGTTAGGCTTGGAGTTTTGTTGGCTCGTTCTGCCAGCCAGGCACTCATTGTAGTGCGCGCCTTCGACAACCAACCTCACTGAATCGCGTGCCTGCCGTGAGGATCTTGCCCCTCTCCAGTAACACTGTTGGTTGTGTCGCATATGGGTCAAGGGCCGGGGACTGATTCGTGTTTGCAGGTCAATGGAGGGACAGTGGAGTTGGGCAATTTCATTTTCGCTACCGTGGATGACGAAATTGCGACGTCCTGTCTTCCCACACTTTTGATCTCGACTCTTCGGCAAATGCGAAAAAGGAGTTTGCAACTGGAAGACTGAGAGCCAGTTCTTCAAAGCGCCCATCTGTCAGCGGATGCCTATACAGACCAACCTTGTGGGAACGTCAACTTTCGTTGCGGCCGTTAGAGTTGCGGCTTCAGTCACTTCAGTCTTCACAACCAAGTATTTACCCCTCAGATACCGGGTTGAGTGTCAAACAAGAGAAACAAGTCGAACCACGAATCGAGAGAGGCGAGGGGGAATCTTGGGACTTCAAATAAATTGCGCAGCTGTCAAACGGGTTGACGATAGCAAGGATGCGGCGGGTAACGCACCAGTTTGGTGCGGAGTTCCTCACCCGAACAAGAGGTCCGAGGGCAGCTCAACTGGGTGCGTTACCCCGTATCTCCAGTAAAAAAAGATCGGACCGCCAATCAATCGCGATAAGACAGCCAGCGCCGAGGGATCCGCCGTTGGCCCCTTATCGGGGGCCCGGGAGGAGGGTCCCCTAGTTCCCCGGACGCGCTCTGGACGTTGTTCTGGCCGGTTTGCAGTGTAGCCTTGTCCAAGACGAGAATATCTCGAAATCCGATCACCCTTTTCCCTCTTCAGTCCCAATGCCAGTTCCCCTCTTCAGCTTTCGCTACGACGCCTGCCTGTTCTGATTGACGACGCTTCGCTCTCCATTCCCTCCTCATCTGCCTACTCCGCACACCGCATTTGTCTTATCTCGATAACGTTTCGCCTGAATCGCGTCATGGCGCAGATAAGAGACTCGCGCATTGCGAAGCGGTCAAGCAACCAGGCCAGCGACACGGGCAAGCGGCGGGCGCCGTACGCCCTGCGGGCCTGCGATGCATGTCGCCGGCGCAAGGGGAAGTGCGACGGCCGGCAGCCGTGCAGATACTGCAGCGGACGCAGCCAGGCGTGCAGCTACGACAGCCTCTTCGGGTCCGACGAGTGGCCGCTGGCTTCCGTAGCCGACGCCGCGGACCGTACCGACATCCGGCACCCACCGAATGGGTCCGGCTCAACGCCGTCGTCGTCAAGGTATGCGGGGCCCGCATCACCTCCATTAACTGTCTAGTGTACTAAGACACGAGTTGCAGCAACCAGGATGCCATCATGGAGTTGCTGTCGAACCTGCAGAGCCAGCTGAACAGCTTGGCGTCTCGGGTGCAGACCTCCAGCCAGAGCACGCCGTCTTCCAACTTCATCACGGAAGACGGCAACAACGAGGACTTTCTGTCGAGTCTTGTCAATGATGCAAGTGCTGCCGAGGACTGCTTCGGCGTTCTGGGACAGACCCTGCGCGCCCCGTCTCAGCCCTTCTTCGGGCTTCCGACACCAGACTACAGTCTCGGCGTCTCGCAGCCAGAGTCGCAACGAGGCAGCTTCTCGAATGCCCTCCCTCCGCAGCAGCTACCGCACGACGAGGAGAACTTCTCCATGTATGCCGGCATGACCGTCGTGCGCAGGGGAGGTCGGCCCGCGCAGCCTCCGACATCTGACCACGCAGAATCCCCGCGCTTGCTTCGATTCCGGTCGTCGCTGGGCTTCCAAGAGGCCATGCGACTACTCTGCGTGTACCAGGAAACCATTGGAGACCTCCACCCGATCGTAGACCTGGACGAGGTCACGGCTCAGACCCGTTCCTGTTACAAAGAGGCGGAAGCATTCGCGGACGATGCTCCAAGCGTGTCGGAAGACGACCTTCTCATCATCAACCTTGTGCTAGCAATAGGTCTCAACGCCGACGCAACTGTGACGAGTCTACGTAACGCCAAGACCATTCGAGATGACACCCAAGCGGCGTTTAACAGCAGGCTTGTGCAACCAGTCTCGAGCGTCAAACACGTTGCCATCGTGCTGCTCAAGGTACGGTCCCTTCCGGCTGTGAGGTGATGCAAGAGCTAATTGTGGAGTTTCAGGGCTCTTATGACTTTCTGAACGACATGCCGCAGTCCGCGTGGCGGATGTGCGGAACAGCAGGGCGCATGTTGATGGAGCTTGGGTTTCACAACGGCGAGATGTCGGAGCACATGCTGAACTCGCAAGCTAAGCGATCCGAAGTATGGAATCTCATGTCGAGCATCGTCATTCTTGATCGGTTGTGGAGTGCTGCAGCCGGACTCCCAACGAACTTTCACGAGTCCAGTTTTGGACCTATTCACACATCATCGGTCAGTACGCCCCGTCAACTCTGTCATGCCCCAAATTCACCAGACTCTAACAAGGAGAAACTGTAGATGAAAGTCCCGTACCTCAAGGCGATGCTATCCTTCATCCTCCTCCGCGACAAGATGAACGATCCCCTCGCACGAGCAGCAAAAGCACAACGATACGACGACGAAGACGCCTTCGAGATCCTAAACTTCCAAGTCGAGCAGTGGCGCAAGAGAGCCGTCGGGAACCACTCCACGCACCTCCCGTGGCAGCTCGACCCCCACAGCCAGCCCCCCTCCTGGACGATCCTGCTGAACCTCCGCGCCGAGTCCGTCCGCAGCCTGCTCCTGCAGCCGCACTTTTTTTCCAGGTCGGACCTGCAGACGAGCAAGAAGTACCTCACGCCGGCCATCGAGGTGCTCTTCGACGTCTGCAACGTGCTCTACAACCTCAACAGCACGACCGACATATACCGCCGGCAGCAGCCGTACTACCAGCCGCTGCTGGCGTCCGCTTCGGCGCTCGGGTTCGTGCTGACGTCATCGCTGGACAAGAATCGCACGGTGCTGCTGGCGAGCTTGTCTGCTGACGTGGCTGGCGCGATGGGGCGGAGTTACGAGATGGCTGTGGCGCTGGCGACTGGCTACGCGGAGAGGTCGAAGGCCTCGCTCATGCTGGCCAAGAAGCTGTCGACGGTCAGGGGGAACCTGGTCAGCTTTGGAATGCTGAAAAGCTCTTCCGGAGGACAGGGGAGGAGCGAGGGGGAGTCTTTTGTGAGGATCAACGGTGGTGGGCGCCAGTTTACCGACAACACAACGAGGACCGCTCCTCAGAGAATGGGCACTGCTCGCGCAGATTCGCAAATGTCTCGATTTCAGACGGAAAGCACACCGGATATGGGAAGTGGCCTGAGTGGATCTGCCAACCTTGAAGGCCACTTGGATGTAACATCGGGTACGGCTACCGAGTCGGGATGGGAAGAGTCACTCCAGGTGGATTGGATGGCGGACGGTGGAGGCAGCATGTTTTCAGATAATATGTTTTAGGTGCCAACCAATGGAAGAGAAAAGTCGAGATGGCCATACTGCCAATGAGCCGCAAATAAAATTTGACTTGCGCGCAAGGAGACACTCATCGATGCTCCAAGGGGTGAAGCAAACATGTGAGGCCGAGCATCAGTGACATTGAGAGGCCAGAAGCTATGGAGACCGCGGCCCGAAACCCTTAAGTGGGTAGACGCGGTTAAATCTGGATACGGAACCAAGTCCATGAGCTGGCTTCATCCTAGAAGCATTATGGCCTGGACTCGAGAAGAACCAGCATCGGAGCTGCATTAGATGACGTTCCCAAGACCCACCAAACGGTCGTTCCTTCCGGGAACCCAAAGGCCCAAAGACCACTTTAAATGGTTCTTCACGCAATTGCATGCATCTTGGCATAAAACGGCAAAGTTGCGTGCATATGCACGGAATTCTGTAACTGATGCATTCCGTTCGTTTCGAGTTGCTGGGACGGAACGTCGTCGGCCATTGCGAGGTGCCGGGGTGGGTCCCGGTGTAGGTTTCGGAGCTTCCGTACTCCGGAAGGAACCGCAGGACCCACTTTCCGAACGTCGGAAACCGAAAACGGCACTTCCTCTCCAACCAGCTCGATAAGAACAGACACAGGGAATTGGGGTAAACCAAAGACGAAAAAAAACGGCAGTTCACTCTCATCGCCCCTGTCCCGCAAGGTCCCTCCCCCTGACAATCTTATCGTACCCAACCATTCGCCATCAGCCCGCATCCGCCATGCCCCCCTCCGACCCCCTTGACGATGTCCGGCCCATGTTCGAGCTCCGGGGCCGCAACTACATCGTGACGGGCGGGGCCCAGGGCATCGGCTTCGCCTGCACGCGCGCGATCTGCGAGATGGGCGGCAACGTCGCCGTCCTCGACGTCCAGGAGAAGCCCGTGGACGAGTTCGACACGCTCGCCGAGAAGTTCTCCACGAAGGCCGTGTACATCAGGACCGACGTCACGTCCGAGGAGAGCATCAAGGCTGCGTTCGAGAAGGTGTTGCAGGAGTTTGGCACCATCGACGGTTGCGTGCCGGCGGCGGGCATCGCGATTGACAAGCCGTTTCTGGAGCAGACGTGGGATGAGTTCAACCGGATCCAGGAGATCAATGTACGTGACCTGCACGTTGCTTGAACTTTTCTGAGAAACTCATGCTAATGAGATATACAGGTCAGGGGAACATTCTTCGTCGCCCAGCTCGCGGCGAAGCAGATGGTGAAGCAGGGCTCCGGCGGCAGCATGGTCCTCCTGGCCTCGCAGTCGGCCCACATCGCCCTGCCCGGCTACCGCATGGCGGCCTACAACGCCTCCAAGGGCGCCGTCTTCATGCTCTCCAAGGCGCTGGCCGTGGAGCTCGCGCCGCACCAGATCCGCGTCAACACCATCTCGCCCGGCTTCGTCGACTCGGACATGACGCGCCGGGTCCGGGAGCTCAAGAGCAAGAGGGAGGGCGAGCAGATGTGGCTCGCGCCGCCGAACCAGCGGCTGAGCACGCAGAACGACCTCACCGGCGCCGTGATCTACCTGCTCAGCGACGCTGCGAGACACACCACGGCGACGGATATTGCGATCACTGGTGGCTTGCATGCGGGGACGATTGATGGGTTGATTAGTTATGATAATTGAGCCTTGTTTGAATAGTTCAATGTTGAAGCAATGATGAAGAAGTTTTGAAGCCATCTTGAAGCGCTTGTGATGTTGTCCGAGGGATGTGAGATCTTCTGCTGCACGTACTGGTATGTTTAAACTCATCGCATTCACGAAAGCTGACATCAAAGAAATGACGCGACAATTATTAGACGCGCTATTTTACCAAAAGACAAATATTTCTGATTCTCATGAGTACTCTGAAGCCTCAATCCTGATATACCGAGTCGGTGTCGTCGTGCTGTAACTGAGATGAGATATTGATGCTCCCACAGCCTGTGGTCGTGAACATTCGGGCTCTACGGGATTATGATTATCCCAAAACAGTTGGGAAGTCCGGCCCGTGCTAAACACTGCGTATTATGTGCAAACACGGGTATCATGACCGATGTCGATCAAAAAGTGAAACGCAGCAGTAGTTATTGTGACGGGCGTGGGCGATGTTGGTTTCAATCGGCGATCCTGTATTGACGAGTATCGCAATCTTGAGGAAAGAAGAGAAACTATGTACAAAGCAGAGATATTCTCACATCCTTATATCTTCTTGAGGCTGTAGCTCGAATATTCTTGACACTTCCTGGGGGCTGTTTCGATGTGGGTCCGGCCCAAGTGTGGGCCGTGTTGAAGTCATGAGAATATTGTGGAACTTTCTACGGCGAGGGCATCGCCGAAGCCATACCACGGCCGTAGCCCGTGACAGTTATTTAGACAAGGCCGTGTTCCCGGATCAACAGGTTTCGAGGCTCGGGCTGGACACGGGCGACTTGGATTACACAGTTCATCTACAGGAGGCACATTCTATTTTCAGATTCCCAAACTCATTCGTGTTTGCATTGTTTCATTTGACTTTCCTGGTGGCCAATGCATGCTGCAGTGTCTAAACGTGGCGAGGCACTGCTGAATCTCTTCTAGCTCGGATTTGAATCCCTGGCTATTGTTCTATCGCGAGCATCAGAGATTCTCCAAAAGAGTCATTCCTACAATATAACTGCTTTGGGCCGCCTTGTCAGTCTTATTCCGGCGCTACAACACCGCAATGGGGACTTCAAGCCTAACTCTCAAGAAGCCGGGCTGAGCAGGCCAACTAAGTAGATAGCTTGTTGTTGTTGTTGTTGTTGTTGTTGTATTTAACGCCAGGGCGGCAAGGGCGGAGCTCTTGCCGCGGACCTCCCAAGGGGTATATGGCGTGGAGAGCCGCAGGCCCAGACTATCTACTCTACAGTACACAGCGCTGCCTCCGTCCTCCAAATCTTCCCTAGAGGTTTCTATGTGCTCAGTTTGTCCCTGGATCCCGCTGGTACCTCCAGTTCCTTTAGTTTCCATTTGGTCCCTACCGTAGGATAGGGTAGATGGGTTATTTGGGGTCCAGCCAAGGGCTGACCCCTAGTAACGTGGGCAGATCTTCTGGAAGAAGCCTGTTACACGTAGGAAGGCCTGGAAGCCTTTAAGATCAGTGATTAGACCCTTAAAGTATCGCTCGAGGGATCCCATAGGTCCTATGGGCTCTGACAAACTTGAAGGGTGGAGGATGGGCCACTGTTGCCTCCTCACTAGGGTCTTTCGGCAGTAGACGAGGTGCTCTACTTCCTTTGCCTCCCCGCAAGAACAGGTAAGCAGGGCTTCAGTGTGGTTGAAGCGTTGATGGTACTGTTCGAAGTCTCCATGGCCCGACAGAGCCGCTAGGAGGTAATGGAGGATGGCCCATGGTAGGGCTAATTCAGGAGGGCAGGTTAAGGTAGCCTTGAGTCCCAGCTGCCTGTATCGGTGTCTTGCCTCCTCACCCCACCACCGGGTATATTGGGACTGTATTTTCGTTTTGGCAAGCCGTTTGATCCCTGCTAGGGTTGCCCGTTGGCCCAAGGGGACCGGGAGCGTTGTGCCCTGCTTAGCTAGCCGGTCTGCCTCTTCGTTGCCTCTTATCCCTTGGTGCCCTGGGGCCCAGTGGGTTTGTATATCGGCGATCCTAGCTGCCTCCTGGATCTCCAGGAAGGCTGCTTGTGAGGAGTCTGGGGCCTCGCCCCGAAGTAGATAGCTTACGCACCGAAGCTCGGCTTACCGGGAGCAAACTCAATGAATCTTGGAATTTGCTTCAATATTCTATTGTACAAACAGCATATGCTTCATTTGATGCCAGACGTCCCGGAGAACATCTTTCATATCAAGTTTTTTGACTTGGAAATTTGTTTTCAGCTTTGCTCTCTCGAACCTTTTCAAACTTGGCTCCGTGGCTGGATCCGCCGACTTATAACCTATGAAAGAAGCAAAAAGTCAAAAATACAATCCCTGTCTACGTTTTTCACAGAGAAAACAATCAGTTCGAGTGCTAGCTGCGGTTTCGTACCGGAAACGCACCCCCCCCACACAAAACCACCACATGCCGTTGCGATATAACGTGGTTTACCAGTCAGCCGGACATATCAGTCAGCCGGACACTTTTTCCCGAACGCGCTCAAGTTCAAAGCACTTAAACATTCGACA
>WIGO01000553.1:0-11945 GCA_014235945.1 Colletotrichum plurivorum
CACCCCTACCCCTAGTACCGGGGATCTCCATGACCGGAATTAGCTACTTAGGAGATACAACAACAATACACACAATTTGAACACCCAATTCGACACATACAGTAGTCAGCGAAAAGGGCCTCCCCCCTTTTTCAACTATCTTGTCTCTTTCCGCACGGACCCATGCCTTCTTGGCGTCGCCACAGTACAAGCTGACACTGCTATACCGACCTTCAAAAGAGCCCTGCTGACAGCGCTCCACTCCACCTGCACTACGGGTTCAGAAATGGATTATGCACGACATTCAGAGCCCGTTTTTCGCTCAACACTGGACTGTGAATTTTCTTCGGCAGATTTTGCTCCTGCAAGATTCCCAGCGTAGTCCATGCATCTAACAAATCTAATTGCTGGAGTCCTGAATACTCGAGCCTGCAAAATGAAGCCAATAGACTGCCTTCAAGTAATTTCGAATAACCTAATCCGTCAACAAGCGAAAACAAGGTTATGTGATGCACGGGACGGCTGACGTAGCCACAGTTGGTCACGATATTGTGAGCCACTTCAGATCCTTTTGGGTGAACATACAAGGAGTCAGCAATGCTCACTTGTGTCTGACGAACAGCAGGCATCAGCTCCCGCGTCATCAATGCCGGGATCTGGGTGGGTGGAAGAGCACCTTTTGGATTACCCGTCCGTTGCAGTGCAGCGGGGCTGTCATCAATGGGACATGTGGGTCCGTCGAAGCTGACCGCCGGAGATTTGGATCATTGTTTGGATGATGGGTCGGAGGAGACACTTTCGCCGAAATCTCCTTTTCCTATGTGGCCAAAGTTATCAGCATAATCAAGATCTTCCCATGTGCTGGTTGGATTCCATATATTGCTCCTAAGAGGCTGTTTGGGCTCCTTTCCGCTTCTTTCCAGCTAGTTAAAACAGGCATCCGTCGCATCGTTGACCAGTCATGCAGTGAATGTTCTTTTCCTTCGAGCCCGTTGGCCAGTCAACCACGCGCACGATGTCAACAAGCCAACTCTTCGACTCGCAGTCCCAAAGCCCCTCTCCATTCGACTTCGATAAGATAGAAGATTCGGATGGCAGCAGCCTGTCGTATATAAAGCACTGGGGAGACATCTCTGTTGCGCTAGCGAGCGTGTGATCCCCGGCACAGCTGGGCGGCTACCGGTGTTCCTGCTGGGTTGACCGACGGCGCTGGGGCGGGCCATTTGTGTTCGATAGCCGCCGGCCTAAGTCACCAAGTGGCTAGCTCAGACAGGGTGAGCAGATACAGGTAGATTTCGCCTATACCTGCCGCCCCCAGCCCGGAAATAAACCCAACCCGCTACATCACTGTGCTCCAGCGAAATCCACAGAAAAGGCTTCAGGCCGTTAGAACACCCGGCGGGTACTGTGTAACCGCTGAAGCTGGCGGGTCGCCTTCCTGCCGGGTTGCGCTGTTCCTACTGCCGTCCCTACGTCGACAGCGGATGGCCCACGTGCTACGGCCCAAGATTGGAGCTCGCACTCACGGCCGTAACCGCCGTTGTCCAACCTCATGCGCGGCGGTTCACCCCAAGCATTCTGGCCTGTCATTGCCAGTGGGGTGTGCAGCAGTCCCCGCCAATGCTGAGCCCGACAAGACTGTGGGCGTTTATAGCGCACCGGGCTGCGCCGAGTGATAGGGCTGGGGAAGAAGGCTCACTGGAGCGCCCGCAGGTGGACCAGATGCCCACTTTAATCCACACCAGCTCTGGGGCCCATTGGAGATGGGCTTTTCGTCGTCTATACTGTCCGCGGGATATCATCTCCCCTTGTCTATGGAGCTACGTAGGCTTCACACATGCTGGTTGTCACGCTTGGGCTGGCTACTGCACGGGGATGCGTCCTGTCCAGGTCTGCTGCTTGCCGACCAGGGTAGTCCGTTTTTCTCTCCTGCGTCATCGTTTAGTATTCAAAGTCAGATTCGTTCAAGATCATCTGCTAACCTTAATACCCAGTTCGATGCCGCCGACTCTTCTCCCAAAACTACGATGCCCGTATCTTGCCGACATAGTTCGACAGCAAGCCCTGCGCATCTGGATCTCAGTGCTACATATCTAAATCGTCATGTACTTGCCGCTTTGTGTCGGGAATCTCCAAGTCCCCGTCGGAGTCTGCTGCCTGATACACTTTCTTTGTGGTGTTGGCACAACGCTTTTGGACACTTGATGGCTGGCACCGTACATGACGGCCTCCTGCATTGCGGGCCTCCTGCATATGTTGACGTCTTTACTCTTAGTTTCAGAAAAGTTGTCTTATCCCTGCTTCCCTTCACACGCTTGTTCACTATCGCTCTCTAAATAGGCTACAGTTACTACCCAGCATTCTGCCTTCTCGGTTGTTATCACGAACCGGCATATGCATAGGGCACCGGAGACAAAAAGGCCAGCTGAGAACGGCCTCTTCGCTCTTGTCATAAGAGCCCCGTAATGCTCCTTCCTCCAAGTTCCGACTTCCCACGCAGCTCCAAATTGCTTCACCTACTCAAATCTCCAAAATGGCCATCCGGCAAGCTCAGGATGCCGCGATGGAAGCATCCTACCTCGTTCGCCATGTTTTTCTGCCCCCACAGCTTCCTCAGAGCGACGACTCATCCCATGGCAATGAGATGGCTCTTGTGCAGTGCGCCCACAACGCTCTCGTCAGGTTCAGAAGCCATGTCTCAGAGTCTCAGCAAGAGCCCGTCACCTTGGCGACGGGCCTGTTGCGCAATATGCTCTCGGTACACAAGCCTCTAGGCGAAAGTTCGGCCGTAGATAAAGGAGATTTTGTCAAGATTCTGTGCCAACTTTACGATTCAGGTAGGGTTCCTCGATGGACGCGAGGAGGTCAGTCGATGCTAACCTCGCGATACAGGCGGCGCTGTCGCCCTCCATGTCAGAGAACAGAATGCAGGCGTGATTATCAGCAGAGTTGACTCCTCGCTACACCTCGAGGCCTTTGAGCTCTCGCCCTCTAACGAGGCCGTCATCAAAATCAAAGGGCGACTGCGCCGAACGTTCCCGGGGACGGCCGTTTCCATCAGGCTCGAGAACGCCCGGGAAACTGGGTTCACCACGACCTTGGCGGCCACTTTGAGCAAGATGAGCGCGCAATCATCCATCGACACCAAGCACAAGGCCAAGAAGGCTGGCCAGCTTCAGGACGAGAACCGCGATACGACTCACCCGAAGATGGTTACGGAGCTGCTGAACGCCTACCTGCTGGTCGTCGGGCAGCCTGCCGCGTGCGACCGGATATGGAAGAACACCCGAGAAGAGTTTCTCTGGCAGAATGCCCGTCTCCCGTGGCGCAGGTCGCCCATGTGGATGCTCATCCGAGTCGTCATTCAGTTGACCTTCATCCGGTCGGCTGAGTCCTCGCAGAGCGGAGTCAACCTGTACAAGTCCTTCATGGCATTCCTCATGGCCGAGATACTTCAGAAGGGCCTCGACGTTGGCCTGCACCCCGACATGCTGTACTCAATGACGGCGAAGCTTTCCCGCAGATTGACCAAGATTGGGTTCGAGACCCATACTCGCGCTCTCGAATACGTCCGTGCAAAGATGCGCATTGCAAACAGGACCCTCTCAAAATCATGGTCGGCCATTCAGGCGCAAAATTCAGCCGACCTTAGTGTGGAATTTTCTCGCCTCAAAACTATGGACTTCTCGCAGGATACCGTCGTCGCCCTTCCCGATCTGGAGGGCCTCCTCAACTCGCTCGAAAAGCGCAAAAGTGTACAAAACAGTCGAGAATTCACCCCATCCTGGAAATTGGTCAAGCACGACGACGACTTCTCCCTGCCCAGGTCTCCCGACCCGTCTGACGAGGACCATCTGCAGCTCAACCTCGCAGCCTTCGAGTCTTGGGTCGAAATGAAGCTTGGCCTTTGGGTGGCATCGCAGCGAGCCCAAGACTACGCCGCAACTTGCTCGCAGCTGCGACATCTCATTGAGGGCTATCACTGCGTCGCAAGCTCCGAATACGATGGGAATCCAGAATCGACGTCTATCATGCTGCTAACCATACTGGAACTTTGGGTCGCCTGCGACAAGGCTGCAGTCCACGCACACCCCCTGCTAGAGGACTACGGCACTGGAATCCCGAGCGGCTTGTTCCAGAATCTCTTGCTGCCGTCGAGAAAGCAAATGGAACGGCTGTATCAGGTTGAGCAATACCTCGCCAATCGCTACCGCAACTGTAAATTGCGTTGCTCGGGTCTTCACGTGTACACGTCTTTTGGATCGCCAGATAGCTTTTCCGCTCGATACTTTGACCAGTCGGACCGGCATCAGACACTCCTGGCCGAGATTGAGGCTAAGGCGACCGCTGACCGAGAAGAGAAGCGGCGCGAGCTGGCCAGTCTGAAGTTCACATACCAATCGCTCATGTCGCAGTATGACCGCGGCAAATGCATCTATACCAACATTTGGGACGGCTATGAGGGCGCCTTCGTTGAGAGGCATGTTTCCGACCGGTGCAGTAGGTGTCTGTGTCAGGACGAAGCCGAAAACCTCCACATTGACGTTCACGAGTGGCCACCTCCAAGGGACGGCTGGCAGAAGAAGTCGGTTGTTTTTGAGCTCGCTCTTCCGCAGACGTTCGGCTACTGGAAAGAGGCCAGCTTTTACGTCCTCATGGATGTTCTCAAGCTTCAGCACGGCGGCTTGGGACAGCCCAACTCCCTCTACCCATTACTCACTTACACCGCGCTCCGACGATACGCAGAGACCAATGTCTCCATGCAACGCGTCGGCCTCTTGTCGGAGACGAAGTCCAATGTCGTTGTTCATCGGAACCCCGTCCCCGTCGTTTCGGCCAACGAATCCAACGTGCTCCTCAACAATGGGCTTCAATTCGAGTACTTCGATGACGCGAGGTCGCATTTCATCAGAGATATCCATCTCACGGACGACATCCCACTTGGTTGCACCTACAGCTTGCCATCCGGCTTAGAGTCTTTGCAGAAGTTCATCTACCGGCCCGCTTCAGAGCCAGACGGTCCCCCGCCAAACTCCGTCGTAGCCTCGCAGAGCGCTTGTCCACGGGGAATGACCGTAGAGGAGTATAAGGCCCTAGGGTCAATCCCGCTCGGCCACAAGATCCAGTGGCAGAACATACTCATCCAACTATTCTCGCCTTCGGTCGACTTCAAGAAGTGGGAGGTGGCGTTGACGATTTGGCAGTGCATTCACCAGGCCGGTCCGGAGCGCAGCAGCTTGGCGTCGAGAGCCGCCCACGACATCTGCGAAGACGAGCGCTTCGCGGGACAACTCCTGGAAGGCATCAGAGACGCGACCCATCGATTTGAGGAGAACTGGCAGTCTGCGGTTGCGCTCGCCACTTTCAACTCCATCGCTCGCCGATTGCTTACCCTCACCCGATCCGCCGAAATCGTGAAGCAATGTCTCGACTACTTACGCGAGGCCATGAAGATCACGTTCCGCTGGGCCATGGAACTCAGAGAGAAGGCTCGCAACACTACAGGCGAGGGCAGCGACAGCGGCGACATCAAAAAGATCGCCTTCCAGCGCAGGGCAATGGAGGTTCTTTTGATTTGCGTCGACACCTTCAACGTCGACTCGGCACACCAGCGCGTTGTCCTTGCGAAGAGGGAGCAAGCCTCCGTCTACTTTCAGTGCGCTACCTACGTCCAAGAGTATTCTGATGAGCTGCTCAGCTCTCTGGACGCCCCGGTACGATATCTTTACGCTCGATGGCAACGGACCTTATACAGCTGCTATCGGGATGTGGCGACGCATGTTACATCAGATACCAGCGCCGCGCTCGACGATGCCATACTCGCTTGCTGGCCTGCGTACAGTCCCAGCGGTACTTGGACAATTCTCTCAGAGAACCACGACGGCTGGCTGGTGAGCTTCACTGCATCGTCCAGTCCTCAGACTGTTCACTTCGGCCTCGTCTCTGGGGAATTTCTTGTCGATGGCGTGCCCTTGGACCGTCTTCCGGCGGAGTACCGGAAGCACCCGGCTTAACGAACACTCTTTGGTCGCTTTTCTCTCGATATCATGCTGAGTCCTGTTCCGGGGATGCAGTTTTCCTCCACAGCCGATTACGCCGGGCATGAGGTTCATGTGGCTCTCAACTCTCAGCCCGACCTTCTGGTGCACGCGTCGTCGACAACCACGTACACTGGTACAACCACGACGAGGGCTGTGTCGAGTTCTGCGGCATTCGTAATCCGTGGCACCGCTCGGTATTCAACTGGAAGCTCCGACGGTGCGGGGTCCGCAGGGGCTGGTTACTGTCCCGCGATGACGACGCGCTCGTCGGCATCAACACGGCCTCATCCAGACTCTTGGCGAAGATACTGCAGCCGCTGGAGGCCTCGGACTGGATTCACGTGATTTATCGCAATTCGGACACAATATTTGTCGATATTCCGCGGTGCGGGCTGGAGTTCAGTCTGAAGCCGGGGACTTCTGCCGTGGTCTCGAGACAGTATCGCGGCATGTCAGTCGACTCTGTCCAGTCGATCGGCACCTTGGTAGGTCTGCGCGACAAATTGGTCCTGAAGACCAACCAGGCTCTCAACTGCGTTCTCCCTCCGCGCCGCAAGGCCCTGGTCTCGGAGGGAAATGTTTCCTACTTCGCGATGCATAACTATGTCGAAGTTACCATCGGCAAGGGCTTCGGTCAGAAGGCTCACGCCTACGATGTGGACGACAAGCTCGGCCGACTGGTGAGCAACGGGAGCCGCCAAAGCAAGCTTTTCCTCAGCTACCTCCACGCCCTGACTTCATTCTGTCTTCCGGATCCGCTCACGGGGAAGACTGGTGCGGAGGAGGCCCTGAGTATCCTGGCCTCGGCTTCTATAAGATCTCTCGACTGTTTGACACCGGAGAATGTTGAGATGCTTAAACTGGTTGCTCGACTGACGCCTGGGAGAACTTACTACCCTCGCCATGAGCGTGTCATGCAGACCGTGGAATGGGACAAGGATCTCAGCTTCCTGTCCCAGCATGGCCTATTCCTGGAGCGCGTCCTTTCGATATTCAAGGACGCTTCCAGGTCGGCGTTCTTTTACCCGCAGCTGGAGACCAAGCTTCCGGCTCTGGACCACGTCGACGACCATCTACTTTGTCGAGACAACATCCGATCGTCCACATTCCGTGTCTCAGGCTTTGGGGCTGAACTCCATTGCACCTCCGAAGACGTCGAGTACAAACCCAGGGACCGAGCTGCGTCTCCTGAGGGCCTCACGTCTCACTTGATTGCGCAAGTCATCTTTAGCGACCAGTCCATGCTATCCCAGTCGCTTTTGCCAAGACTCAGCGACCAACTGCGGCGCTATATAGAGCAAGGCCCGGCTGTTTCTGGTCCATACCAACCACATGCAGCTACTGCTGCCGACATTGCCTATGACGCGGGCTTCTTGATCGAATCATCCAAGGTCATCACAACGAACTGGATCACCCTCCACAAGGAGCTCGTCCCGACAATTTGCAAGTTCCGGCTCATGATCTGGCTGGCTACCCTCGCTTTCGCCAAGAATGTAAACATGGGCGTCGTCAATACACTCGCGGTGTTCCGAACCACTTCGGAGGTGCGCGAGGTACAGTGTCCCGCCGGGGCCAGGTTCAAGCTCTCGGATGGTGCCGAGGTTAACAAACAAGTGCTCCGAGGTCTCATCGAGGCGCAAGTCATCCCGCTCCACAGCTGTACCGACATCATCGTAGTCCGGGTTCCCAACGAGCCGAATCGTGTCTTCGAGCAGCGACGACGCATCACGTACGACCTGAAAAAGAATGAGGCGGTGAACGGCCTTATAACCTGTCTGAAGTCGCAATGGCCCTGCAGAATGCCGACGGTCCCATCGAATCACGAACAGTGGCCCTTTTGGAACAAGTACGTGAACATTAGCGCGGCCCTTCCTTCGATCCAGCTGCGGTTTAAAGAGTGGCACGACAACATGCTCTTCGTGCAATATCTCGAACGGATTGCGAAAAACGTTCCTCAGAAAAAGACCGGTACCAAATGGCCTTCTTCATTGTTGATCACCACAGTCTGGGTTCCCTCGACAGTGTCTCGCTTTGTGAGCGCCGATAGCAGTTTCGAACGCTCTGCTCCTCCTCCTCTGGCACGTGCTCAGCAGGCCTTGAGCTCTAAAGCTCTCTCGGTGTTCCGAGACCGAGAGTATAGAATGCCAGAGTTACTTAAAAGGCTGCGCGGCAGTGCTCAGAGCGTATATGAGCTGCGCTATGTCGAAGACCTTAATGCCAGCCACCAAGCAATGCAGCGAGGGGGCGCCACTGGCAGCAACGCCTCGACTTCAGGACCCGTAAAGAGGGACGCTATCGCAGAGAATCTCCAAAGGTATCGGGTGGAAGTTACCCGTCAGTATAACGCTATCGTCGAAGCTGTTCTCAGTCTCGAGACCGGGCATGCGCTGAAGATGGCCGAGATTTGCGACCTCTACTCCAGACCTCGAATTTCACCGACCCTGATCTTGCAGCGAATTAACAAGGACAACATCAAGAAAACCTCGGTGGAATGGAGGCAGCGAATCGCGGACTACGGCATCGCTTTAACGCAACTTCAACGAGCGGAGAGAATGACAGCATGCCAGAATGACCCAGCCGCCCTCGAGAACGAACTGCGTAACCCGGGACACACCAACTGGAAGCCCCTGGACTATCCGGATACTCTCCTCCTCGAGGTCGACAGCGGCATGATGGTGCGCGAGGTCCAGGAGAGTATCGCCGAGAAGATGCGAAACCCCCCCTCTGGCAAAAACGCCGTGATGCAGCTCAACATGGGCGAGGGCAAGTCCTCGGTCATCGTTCCCATCGTCGCGGCCGCCCGCGCGGACGGCTCCGCGCTCGTCCGCGTCATCGTAGCCAAACCGCAGTCGAAGCAGATGCTCGAGTCCCAGCTGGGCGGGCTCGTCGGCCGCCGGGTGTTCCACCTCCCCTTCTCGCGGGCTATCAAGATCGGACAGGCGGAAGCCGAAGCGCTATTATCGATCTGTATCAACTGTAGGGACTCTGGAGGCGTCTTGCTCGTTCAGTCCGAGCACATCCTGTCGTTCCAGCTGATGGGCATTGAGGCCGCCATCACCGGCAATATGGGCGTCAGCCATTCTCTCCTCAAGGCCAAGGACTTCCTGGACGGAGCGTCGTGCGACATCGTCGACGAGAGCGACGAGAACTTCCGCGTCAAGTTTGAGCTGGTCTACACCATGGGAACACAGCGGCCGATTGAGCACAGCCCGGATCGATGGGTCTGCATTCACCATGTGCTGGACATTGTTCGGAAAGCCGTTGCTCAAGTCCAGAAGTGTTATCCCGACTCGGTTGAGGTGTCTCCAGGGCATGCTGGATGCTTTCCTAGACTGCGAATTCTGCGGGACGACGCAAGGGACACCTTGTTAAACCTTGTTGCTCGCCACCTTAGCAAGGAAGGGTCTGCTGGACTTCCCATGGCCACTCAGTCGAAACAGATCCAGCAAGCCGTGTACACGTACATTTCCCAGGCCAACCTCTCACAGGCGGAGATCGAGGCGGTCGAGAACGCCAGGTTTTGGTCTCCGTTGACCAAGAACACGCTGCTCCTCCTTCGCGGCCTGGTCGCTTCACAGATCCTGGCATTTGTATTCTGCCAGAAGCGGCGGAGAGTCGACTACGGCCTGGATCCCAACAGGAAGCCGGAGACTAGTCTCGCTGTGCCCTACCGCGCCAAAGACAATCCTACCGCTAGATCCGAGTTCAGCCATCCCGAGGTGATCATCACGCTTACGTCTCTCAGCTACTACTACGGCGGACTGACCGACGACGTCCTTCGCCTCACATTCGCCCATCTCATGAGGACCGACCAAGCGGACATGGAGTATCAGGCATGGGTTGCGGATAGCGATCGTCTTCCCCCTTCTTTTCGTCAACTAGCAGGGATCAACTTGGATGACGAGAGGCAGTGTACCGAGCACGTCTTCCCGTGCTTCCGATACGCCAAGGGCGCTGTGGACTACTTCCTCGCCCATGTCGTATTTCCGAAGGAGCTGAAGGAGTTCCCGCACAAGCTATCGGCGTCCGGTTGGGACATTGGCGAAGAGAAGCCTCGGCCGACGACTGGATTCAGCGGGACCAACGACTAGCGGGCGTTCCTACCGCTCACCGTCTCACAGCTGGACGACGAGGGACAAAAGCACACCAACGCCTTGGTCTTAGGTGCCTTCTGCAAGACGAGACCTCGGTGGCGTTAATGCCGAAGCGCAAGCCAACCAGCCAGACCGATGCGGAAGCTCTTGTAGATATGGTGACGCACCTGCAGCCGCCCATTAGAGTCATCCTCGACGTCGGCGCACAGATTCTTGAGCTCGACAATCTCGGGGTCGCGAAGCGGTGGCTCGAGACAACTGGAGACCACGAAAGCACGCAAGCGGTCATCTTTTGCGACGAGGACGACCAACTCTGCGTGGTCGACAGACGCGGCCGCGTCGAGAGCTTCCAGACGTCCCCGTTTGCCGGCCAGACAGACGTCTGCCTCGTGTTCCTCGACGAGGCGCACACTAGAGGGACGGACCTGAAGCTGCCGGCGGGCTACCGAGCGGTCGTGACTCTCGGTGCGAGTCTGTGGGCGGGTTGGAGCCCGGTTCTGAGTCGAGGCTGAGGCCGCAACGGCAGCCCAGTTCCGGGTCGAGGCCGGGGCCGTTTCATTATTCATAAGCCTTTTCAAAGCCTGTATAACACAGGCGGTAGCCTCCTTCGCAATCTGCTTCTTGGGCCCCTCGAAGCTAGAGACCACGTTGTCAACAGACTGGGCAATCGTCAAAAAGACATCCTTCCGGGCCTCAAAGACTCTGGTCTGTTCGTCAAGAGCGGCTAGGATCGATCCGGTAGCCGCACCACTTGCGTTCAATGGCCCCTTTGCCGTTAAGGGGGTAGTATCGGGAGTATTAGGCTGACTTCCCACGAGGCTGGGCCTGAGTAGCTGGGCCTCGGCGTCGCGTCGGCGTTTAGCCCTTGAGGAGGGGGATGGCTCTGGAGGTGGCCCAGAGCCCCGGTCAGGGTCGGCCGGAGGGGCCGGCGGCGGTTCAGAGCCTGGCGGAGGCTGTGAGGCCATCGCGGAAGGGCTCCAAAGGAGAAGGTTGAAGAGTTTTCAGCTGTTAAGGATTCTGGTGTCGTACCACATATTTCACTAACAACGGATGCCAAGAAAAATTAGGCGAGAGGGATGTGACCGTTAAGGTCAAGAGGCTGCTTGAACCACCAACGTGGGTGAAAGTCGTACTTGGTCAACTGGAAATCGTAGGCCTTCATGATCTTGAGGATCGTGTAGTCGCATGGAGCTGCTTCTCCATTCTAAGCCTACTTATGACTGTGGATCTATGCCTTTGACATAGCGTCTATCTCATGATTCTCTCCCTCCAGCATCTCAGCAATCTCCTCATGACAATTCTGTCTTGCCATGTTGATCGCCGTGTTCCCATTGCAGTCCCTGATGGTCGGATCTGCACCAGCCTCCATCAGAGTAACCACCATGGGCTCATCACCACGGCTAGCTGGCCAGAAAATAGGCGATCTACCCTCAACTGACCTGGAGTTAACATCCACATCTCTTCTTTCCGCCAGAAGCTTGACGACGTCGTCGCGTCCCGAGCTAGCTGCGATCCACAGAGGCGTTACACTCCTGATGTTCTTCACATCTGGCTTGACGCCTTTCTCAATCAGCTGTTCGATAGCCCGAACATCCCCAGCTTCTGCTGCGTTGTAAAATTGTGAGATACAACGCCATTCCTCATCGATGCGGACGGTCCGCTGAGATAAGAGGTCCAGAACTTGGTCCTGGCCACAGGTTGCTGCAGCCTTCACCACCTCCTCGGTGATGGTGATCTTGTCTCCTTGCCGGTCAAGAAGTAACGTCATCACTTCTTTGCCATTCCTTTCGTTTCCTGCTGTAGCCTTCAACACGTCCTCGGTGATGGTGAT
>WIGO01000554.1:0-11737 GCA_014235945.1 Colletotrichum plurivorum
AAGTGGACTTGGATGCCCTGATTGGCTTCACCCCGCCCTTGGCGAAAATGGGGTCCAGCAGCACTCGATGGGATAGAAAGGACTGGAGCAAGGGGCAGTGCCTCTGCGATGGGTGTTGAGGTTGGTAATCCTGGCGTGCACGGGCCACAACCACCTCTCATCTGGTTGTGGCCCGTGCATGCACACCCTCCGTACCTCTGTACCTTAGCCTTACAATTTCTCTAAGGAAGAGGTACAGTAAAAGGCGAGATGGGCTTCGCCAAATGTTCTAGATAACATGTTTAGTGGTGGTGTTGTGGGGCCGTAGCTTGTGTGGCTTAGCAGCTTACCCTGGTAGCCGGCAAGTACTCACAGCGCAGGCGTTAACAGAGCCAGAATCGGAGTCATCTAGTGGAGCATAAGTATAGTAAGAAGTGGCTTACTAGTAATGTCGAATTGGGGGTCTTATTGTGTGTATTGTTGTTGCACATACCATAGTATCTGCTAAGTGACTCCCAGATGCTATGGAGCGTGTGGGTATAGGGGTAGGGCACCCCCTGACCCCTGAAGCGCGCTCGGGACTACCCTTCTTCCGAGCGCCGCTCCGAAGGCTCTTTTGGAGCGCTCAATCTGACAAGTAAGGCCTTTAGAGGAACTCAGCTTAACCAACAACCATTGTGCGCCCATCTGTTGGGAGGCACCTTCATGTAGGCCACTGAATAGAGTGGATTGATAAATCAGACAGCTACCGTATGCAGTCTACACTGTACATCGTTCAGCGCCCTCTACTGAATAGCTGGAGCTACATGTTGCTATTCTGCAGCCAACCAACCATCGAGTGACCTTCTGGCCCCTAACTGCCGTGTACGAGGGACCGTTGCAGTCCTCCCGCTCCGGGCACGCCTTCATCGTACGGTAGCACTCTTCCGTTCGACGTTGTGCCCCGAGGCTCACCACCCTCGTATACCGAGTGCTCGGGCGGGGGATCGTCGCCGAGGCCCACGTCAGGCTCTGTGGCCATCTTCACCACAAGTCCCGGAGGCGACTGCGACCCGCCGGAGTATGGGGATATCAAACGGCGGGACGATGCGCTGGATTTCTCTCAGGGCGTCCTCCCCTGCGGAAACGAAGATATCGATATACGGCCAACCACCAAAAGGAAACGCTCACATACTACTGAATGCATCACAAGGACGTTTGCGATGGACGCTCCCGGCCCGGAGGAATCACAGCGATCCCTGTTTCCCGATGCGAGCGATCCGTTGATGCGTATGCTTCACGAGCAACAGCTACAAATCCAAAGACTATACCAGATGGTCGAGGAATCGCAGAGAAGAAACAAAGAGCTCGAAAAAGTGTGCGAAGAACTGGAGGGACGATGTTCTCGGTTGGAAGACGGACAAGCAGAACACGAGGAGATCTTTGAGGGTCACGACATTGAGGTTAACGACCTTAAGGCCAGGTGCGATACGCTCGAGGAACAGATGCCAGATGTTTGCGATGAGATGAAGGATCTGAAGGATCGATGGTTGGAGGAGTCCAGAGAGGAGGCCGAAGAGAATGGAAGCGAATCAACCGAGGAGAAGATATTCGAACGAATACAAAAGATTGTGTCGAGTGAAGTTAAGAGGAGTTTCCGAAAAGCCCTTGAAACGATATGAGCCAACTAGGAATTCGAAACAGAATAAATCAAATACCCTCGGGACTAGGGACTCCGGCTGCCTACCGACTGGTGCATAACCCACTGTGACACGGGCGTTGGTGATCTTGCTGTGCTACATTCTGGTTGATGGATTAACAGGCGCGCGTGCCTATCATTTTCTTGCAAGCGAGGCAAAGTCGTGAAGGTGCGCTCGCGAAAGGACGTGAAAGGACATGACATATGCCGGGGTGCTCGGTGTATTGTGCTGTCGTGCTGGTGATCTTCGGGCCGGCGGAGACATCGGGCTGGCGCTCATGCACAGTTCTTTGGACACGACGAAACGCTTGTGACAAGGCCGCCAGGATACTCCCGCCAGCTTCCCGACACCGAGCGCAAGTTGCGGCCGCATCAGTTGGACAATATGCAACGTCCGGCACTCCGCCCATGGGGCCGCCCTTCATAGTTGGAGGAGACGACCGTATCGCGGTTTGGGCTCAGATGGCCATCTCGAGGCGACGGAGCATGACGGGCTTTGCTTCTTGTTCGTGTCATGGGCGGTGACCAGAGTAGCGAGCCTTCATTGGACGGTGGTTGAAAGGGCGGGAGGTTGTTGAGATGTTTGAACGGGATTACGAACTTGCGGGCGGACCAGGGAATCGCCAGTAGGAACAGAGGAAGGGACGTCTCGCTGGCTTGTGCCTTCCGGCTGGTTATTTTGGCAGCTGCCACGCAAGGAAGTTAGAGCGGCTGTTGCGGTCCTTGTGGTTGAGGAAGAAGCAGGTGCCGTCTTACTGGAGCCTTCCCGATATAGCGAACTAGGTCTCTAGGTTAAGTGCGGCAAGACTCTGGCTCGATGTTCGCGTCCTGTTCTTGGTATTTGTTGCTTTGACGTTATCAGGCTCGATATTCAGACCTTCAAAAGCATCCGTGAGAGTTTGCGTCATTGTTCTCGGCGTCTGCTTCTTCTGTCGCCCGCCGCAATTCTTCAATGCTCAGCGTTATCTGCCTCTCAATACAGGTGTGCAAGTCCTGCAACCTCCCTAATTCAGGCAACTGTTCAAAATCGGCACTGAAGGTAAAAGAAGTGAATACTATATTTTGTCGAACTGCTTTCTCTGATAAACTTGGATATTAGTGCCTGGGTTTGTTTCCGTCGAAGTTCTTATTTGGGTTGGATCTTACTAGGGTAGTTTTCTAGGAGCACCTCAAGAATAGTCGAAGCAATGCTAAACAAGTTATACGGGCTGATATTGAGGAGTATGGTAGCTGCTGGTAGTTCAAAATTCTTAAACCTTTTGCCACATTAACGGCTGCTTGAACTTCAATAGCGCTCATTCGCGGTAATTGATATTCTATCCCGCTCCGTAGCTCGTTCACTCGTTTGGCCCACCGGGACCACTGTGTTTCGTCGCGTAGCCCAGGGCAGACGTTAAAGAGGCCACGGTCCACAGAGACTTGACAAGATTTGTCGGAGTCGATGACAAGTCTCCCTTGGGAGAAGTATTCTCCAGGATAATATTCACCGCTGTTGCGCCACTTGTAAAGTCTCTGAAGATCAAGCCCTTCTGAAACTCCATGAAAAGCAGCAAGGACCTGTACATCACGAGCGAAAATGTTGTAATTAAATTGTCGAGTGTCGACTATCAAAATTTTGATCCTGGACAATTCTTGAGAGTTCCACCTGCGCCCGGGACAGTAGAAGCCGTACTAAAGGGCTACAAGAAGGGAACTGGTCCAGGACACCAGATTATATGGGCCCAGGCTGGAAGTGGAGCAATTTCCCCACAAATGAGCGGCGAGGACCCAAACAGCCTGCGGCGACAGTCGAGATCTCCACCGAAAAAGCCAACCTCTGCAAAGGAGTCCTCGAAACGCCGAGGTCCGGTTTCAAAAGATGAGGACAAGCTTCTAACTCAACTGAAGGGACAATGTTCTTCGTGGAAGGAGATTCATAAAGTTTTTTCTGCTTCCTTTCCGGGCCGATCTCTGGGAACGCTACAGGTCCGCTTCTCCACCAAGTTGAAGTTGAAGAGGAACAGTCACGCGGAAAATGTGTAAATAGGTCGCGACTTTATTAGAGAAATGTGAATATTTAGTCGGCATAAACATAAAGGTGACATGAAAAGATTGGGCTTTACGAAGGACAAAAGCCTTTTGAAATCTTTTGGATTGTGTTGTGGGCTGTGAGATATTGGGTTTTTAAAAGTTCGTTCTCACCGTTATTGATGCTTCTGTCCCAGCCTTCCAAGTCCCCCTTATAAACAGTCATGTCGAGCTGCGGGGTTTTGGATGAATCAAACCCCTCTCGGAAAGGAAGAACTATGATACAGGTCATGTCAAAGAAGATTACTGCTCAAGTGATTAGTGGGCGATTACCTTTGTTTTCTCGTTATTTGATTGGTCCTACGGTAGCTTATGTTTCAATCTGTGATACATGAAAACCCAGAATAACCCAAAATTAACCTTGGCCTTGTTGCTAGTGGCCAACCACTAGAGGTTGCGAACCTCACGGAACGTTCGCTGTCCTGTTTACCCGCCAGGGGCGACGAGTTACTTGACGTCCAATCCATCGGATGCTCCAGGGGATAAAAAAACAGCCGAATCGCGTCTCTTTTTCTGAGCCACAGTGTTGCTGGTGCGTATAGCTCTCCGCATGGCCCTCCTCGGCATTTCCTCGTCCGCGGCGCCTTGGACCTCGGCACGCGTCAGCACGAACCCATGGTAGATGAGATCTGACGTGCCTCCTTCCTCGTCCGTAGGTTGCTCGAGGCTGTTGGCGAGGAAGGCTGGCCACACAACCTCGACTATGTCACTGGTCGACAGCGCTGCCGGCTTCAACTCCTTCTGCCGTGGCTGAGGTTCCCTATTTTCCTGACGCCGTGGCGCTGCCGTCGCGCTGCTGTCTGATGGGACTGGATCTATCCACGTCGGAAGTGGCTGCCAGTCATCCGGAGTCTCGAAGACGAAACACGGCTCGACCCTTTCGTGAAGTCTCTGCACACGCTGCCAGTTCACACACAGCAAGCTTGTGAGGCGGCTGAGTCGTGATTTGAACGTCGTGAGCTGGTCTGCCAGTACCCAGCCGGCCACTGCCGTCAACACCTCCTCAACGACGCGTTCAGCACATGTGTCTCGATGCGTTCTCTGCTGGTCGGGCAATACCTCAAGCAGCACGGCGCGAACAAGCGTGTCTTGGAAGGGATTCACCGCAGGTAGCGTGTCGAGTGCCTCCTCGACGTCACGGCCCAGGAACTCCCTAAACAAACTTGAAGCGTCTTCGAACGACGATGCAAATGTCTTGGATCTGGGATCAAGCGTCAGCCTCTGCTACACGGTCATTGCCAGACTTGTTTCATCGCATACATGTCCACTCTCACATCTTGAAGTTGTGTCAGTGTCGCAGTGTAGGACTGGAACGTTGCGATTTTGCTCTCAGCCGTCGTCAAATCCTTGGACTGTTTGTCCAGGTCCTCGATCTTGGACTGTAATTCGCTCTTTAACATAGCTGTCTCCTTCTTAAGCACTCCCAGTTGCTCGTTCTGCTCCTTGATGGTGTTATTGAGCTTTATGTTGAGTTCCTCGTCTCTTTTGTGGGTGACGATGAAATTTTTGATATTTTCCTCAAGTAACTTGATCGTTTCATTCCTCGCTGTGGTCGCGTCTTGCGCGGCTTTGAGCTTCAGATAAGCTGCTGCTTTATCCTCTAGAACCTTGCTGTGCTGCTTAGTCTGTTCTTCGATCTTTTTCTCGAACCTTTGTTTCTCAGTATTCCGGTCGGCAACCAAGCGAGTCAGTTCTTCGAGGTTCTTATCGTAGGCAGCTTTTGTATCGCCAAGCTTCTTTTGAAGTGTATCGTAGTCCAGAACCAGGGCCTTCAGATCTTTGAAACTCTTCTCAGTGCAGAATCTTCTGATGAAAGAGACGAATTCATCAAAAACTTCTTCGGGTCCCTGGCGACGGGCAGACGTACCTGCCTTTGGTGGATCGTGGTTCGCTGACGGAGTCATGGTCATAGCGGTAAATGGGTCGCCAATCTGGGAGCCGATGTGGAGAGAGATGAGATGGGTCGAGGATGCGCGTCATGCTGGATTACATATAAATCTAGTCCTGGTTCAAGTTCATTCCTCTTTTGGCCATGGCCGCCCTGCAGTTTGTCACGCCGCAAAAACGCAGCTTGACGACTGCCTTTCGGAATTCGTGATCACAATTGCATCGAGATTACGGGCTCTCCTGTCTAGGGCGAGGGGAATCCGTTGGTTGACAGGTCAGGTCCAGAGCCTGTAGGCGACAGCTATCATGGTGCACGTTGGAAATGAGGCGAACAGGTTGCCTTATAGGATGATGCAGTTGGTTGGCGCTCAGGAAGGTTGCTTTGAGGGCCAACCAAACGATGCGTCACAGTGAAGGTTGGGTGTTGGCGGGGCCATCTGTCGGCGGAGGTGCCGGGCAGGAAACGAACTTCTATTCATCGGCGGTTGGCTCTCCACGCTCATGCAGTCAACCGCTTCGGTGTCCTCATCTGGGGAATCCTCTTATGCATCCGTGCCTTGTTGCGTCGCTTCAGGAGGCGTTGAGTCCCAGGCGCTTGCTGGACGCAGGCGCAAGAAGCAGTTCCACTTGCGTGCTGCAAGCTTGCAGCCGGTGAAGACAAAATCAATCCTCCTGTCGTTCGCCTCGGTCTGTTGGCCCACGTCGCAGTTGCTGTCCATGCACGACTTATGGTTCGTCACGAAACATCGACGTAGCCAAGCTCTGGATATAGAGCGTCGTGGTGATCAGTGTGGAAGACCCGCAAGACACCGTATGAGCAGGGGCATGTACTGTGGAGTGGAGACGCCGACAAGGATATGGCTCTTATAACGACATTCTCTTTGATAATGAGAGTGTGCCATTTTGGCACTCCGTGGCCGCGGATTTACGGGTTAGTTACGATAGACGTGTAATGATCAATGTCTGTAGCAGTGACTGCTCTCATTTTCCACTCGCCCGGCAGCTCTTAACTATCGCTGTTTCATAAACGGTGCTTCTGCCAGTGCTCTCGCCTAATGGTCTAAATGTCACTTCCCCACGCGATCAGGTCAGGTCCCAAATCACTAAGCACATCTGCCACGTCTAGCTTGTTTGTACGGAGAATGTCCTGGTAATCCTCTTCCCCTTTGACCGTTGCCGCATTCCAAACTTCCTTCCACCTCGCCACTGCCTGAACCGCTTCGACGCGTTTGCTCTGACTGTCCTGAGCCACCATGTAGAACGAAGAGTGCTTGGCGTGATACCGCTGTGACTTAAATAATTTGACCATAGAGAACTTCCTAAAAGTGTACAAGAGCAATTTCCCATCTATCGAGCTTATGAAGAAGGACAATCATAGTCCCGCCCGATTTGATATGTTCGATTCCGATGGCTATTTGTGGTAGCAGTAGTCGGCGAGCTTCTCGCTGTTCGCGGTACTCGGGCCGGTTGTGCGTTCGGAGAACTTGACCATCGCAAAAGACCAGACCGAAAAGATGATGTCGGGGAATTTGACGTGGGAGGAAGTTGTCGCAATCCTCATGATCGGCCGGCATGCTCGCCGTCCCCATGTCTTCAGCCAGTATCATAACATCGACGAATTTCATCCTCACTCTCCAATCTCTTCTCAACAGAACCTTGTGGCCCCCCTGCTGCAGCAGGTAAGCTGAATGCCGTTGCATGGGCGGTACTGTTTACTTCGAGTGCTGTTGCGAGGAAGCATCCCGGGGCGGCGCACATGTCGAGAATCCTCGGAGGGGTTGAATCAGTGATTGGGAGGGTAAATGCATTGGTTGTACGGTGGAGTTGTTGGCCGATCTTCCTCATCTCAAAAAAGACCATGGCGCGGTCCGCACCGGCCTGATCGGCCCGGATACGTTGACTGTGGAAATATCGATCTACCTCAGGGTTCTCCTAGCCATGTTTCAATGCTGAGCATCCATTTTCTGTAAATTAGGAAGGCTTCGATACTTACCTGCCGCTGGAGATCAAGCAGCCCCCTATAGACTGGCACCCGCTCTAAAAAAAAGGGAATAATTGTAGTAGTAGGTCCTGAATATTCGTTGTGAACATAAGAGACCGACGCGGATTCGGCTTTGGGTGACTCTATTATGGATACCGCGTTGCTTGCTTCGATGTATTGGTGTGATGACTGCACGTGGGTAGACTACAGCAGCTGTGGGTGAGCTTTGACGTGCGATACATATACCTTTGCCGGCTCCGCACAAGCAAGGAGCGGGGAAGCATGGCCAGATGCATCACCGAGCCAAATGGGCCAACGTCGCAAAGGCCAATCAGCACTTCCCGACGAACTCGCGTTGGGCGCAGGGCAGTTGTACACGACTAAGCTATGGTTACAGCAGACGTCAGAGACATTTGCCCGTCAAGGTTGTATCATCGACGGCCAACAAGAATGCGGAAGCCATACGACGAAAGGAGAATGCTGTTATTTTCGGACAGTGACTTGGCCTAGAGGATCACGCGGCGCCTATAGCGATTGGCTTTGGGTCCGTCCGTCCACCTCGATCAGGCGACGTCATGGAAGGCGAAAGCTGGGCAGGCCAGCTGTCCACCGCCACTAATGTCCTTTCCTGCAGCTTTTTGCAGTTTGCACGCTGCATGTTTATAACCGGTGAGGACTGATCCAAGCAAAATATTGGCTACTATGCATCTACCTCGGTGCCCGCAGTGCATGGCTGCAAGGTGCGATATATGCGCCCAGAGATCACCGGGCCTATTAGAACCTCGTTAAAAAAAGTGGCACAAAATGAAGCTGCAGCACGCCGACTGTAATTGACGCGGTGTTGAGGGGTTGTGTCTCATGGTAACTAACGTTGGTTAGCGTGACACCTCTCTGCGCCAGTCGTACAAACAGCGACAGCCGCCCTTCGGATGCAAATCTACAACTGTAAGGTGAGCCCAGATAATATCACCCTACCGTCACTCCCTTTTTCCAGATTTGCAGAGAAGTTACCCATCATTCCGGCCACTTACTGCCTTCACCTCGATGCCAAGTTGTCTGATGACTTTTGCTTGTGGTACGTGCTGGAGAACCTAGCCCGCTTGTAGGTCTCGCGACCAACATGTGGCTGCCACGTTCCACAAGGTCCCCGACTTTGAATGCGACAGCTGCGACAAGTATTTCAACAGCGAGCAAGCCGTCAACCAGCACATGACCGCTCTTGATCACTGGGCAGATTCGGCATCGGCCGAGTCAGACGAACCCGAGTACTACTGCGACTACGACTCCTGCTCTGAGGCTTTCAGTGACGAGGATGAACTAAGAGACCACGAAGTCACGGTGCACTTCTACTGCGATGCATGTGATCGAGAGTTCCAAGACGAGAACAGCATCAGAAGCGTTCGTCCTGGGCCCACGTCTTAGTATTGGCAACGAGCTGACGTCCACAGCATCGTAACAGCAAGGTGCATCGCGGGCAGAGCATGTGTTGCTATTTCTGCAACAAGCCATATGTGACTACAGCGGGCGTCTTTCATCATCTATCTATGACGACTCACATGAAGATAGTTCGTCGATTTACAGCAGTAACAAGGCAAACCATATATCTGACCTATCATACCAGATCACGGTGTCTCTTGGTGGGCATCAGATGAGCTTTGAAGACTTTATCAAGCATGGCGGTATCGACAACTCGGCAGACTTGGACATGGTCGGAAGTGCCCAGTACTGCTTTTCCGGGTTTGAGCAGTTGGTCGACATCAAAGGAATCGACATCCATAACGCCTACGTTCTTCCTTGTGACTGGTCGCCAATCAGGCCAGCAGTGTTCGTCAGTGTTCTCTTGCAGGAGCAGGGGCGAGGTCTGGATTTGCACGGGCCACCAGGGGAATAGTTCCCTCAGTGGCCCGTGCATGAGACTCCCCACACTGCACAATTATGTACACACATAGCCCAGGAATGGCCGTTGATGTCAGGTGCCCGGTATCCAAAGCGGGGAATCGGGAGTGTAACTTGTCAAAAGGGGTGTTAGGCCCGATCCCATAGCGCACTGGGCAAGAGAAGGACGCTGGCCGCGAGAATACTTCAATCAGCAACCCGACATGGAAAGTTTCCTTGCAAGGAAGAAATCCTCCTCTGCTCTCGGCCGGAAACGATCAGGATCTGGTTCAGCTACATCCGTGACCCCGAGTGACCAATGGCCAAGGGAGGAGAGAGAAGTCGGCACCATAACGCGATCCACGATACAAAATACTCCTTGCGACCAAAGGCAGTTTCATGGACAATTCTGATCCAGTGATCAGAGACAAGCAAGTCCACGATCAGGAAGCTGCTGGAAACGGCGCAGACATACCCTCGGAATTCCGTCTTCCGCGACCACATCTTCGAGACGACTTGTCGCAGGGTCGGAGATAGAAATGAGGCGAGAGTCATACGGGACATTACACCTTTGGTCGTTCCCTCTGTGGAAAAGCTTGCCGCGTACGGCGCGAGCGAGCTTGACTGAACCAGATCCGTCATTTTATTGTAACCACTAGTGCTGGCGTCTCGCATGTCGACGTACATAATCCATCCGAGCGAAGGTTTGGCCGCAAACCGCACATTGTCCACCTATTCTGGGATAACCAACCTGCGTTGCCCAACTTCTGTGCTTTATCCACACATGTCTCCTCTTCTCCTTTTCTTCTGTGAATCCCTTCGACTCACAGTCACTTTTCGGGCAGCTTTTGTGTTGCGAAGCATGTTTCCTGACACGAGCGAGATTGTGAGCGGAAGTCCTGCCTGATAATTGGTCTAATCACTCTAGAGAGTTCACTTACTCAAGGTCTCCTAATTGCATGAAAGCAAGAGAACAGTCCTTCCAGCGACACTTTATTCGGGGCTTTGTGATAGAAGTTGGCACCTCGTTGATGCCGCGAGGTTTGACAGTCCGCGTCAACTCCAGAGTTTCCGGGCTGCACACTTGTTTTGCTGTACTCGCATCGACCAAGCCATTCGATACCATTTGCTCCGCATTCTCACCATAGGCGTGCGCCTGTTCGTGAAGCGGTGGCAACAGCCCAGCATCTCAGAAACACTGGGAGGGTATCGCGGGACCAGGGAGATAAAGTTGAGACCCGGGAAAGGAGGGGAAAGGCTGACCAGTGCCATCGTCCTCTATTGAAGTAGAGGGAAACGAGCTCAAGAAAACCGAGTGTAAAACACTAGAACTGGTGTTGTTTGTAAACTCTGGAGGGGCCCATGACGAAGTGTCCGTATCGTCAAGAAGGAAGGGATCTTCCGCGCCAGGCCGGAATGCTGAGCTTGTGCGCTGCCCACAACACAAGTCTTCAGGACTGGGCATGGTGTTTTGCGTCTATGCAGCGCTGGAGGAATTGCATAGACATAGCAAAAGCACGATGTCAGAATTAGGACGACAATATATGGCGGTTTGGCAGGTCTTGTGCTGGATTTAATATCGTGAACTTCAACAAATATACAATGAAACGTTTTGGGGTCAACGTTTTTCGAAGATCGGTCCAATGAACATGCCCGGCCTCCTGCAGAAAGCTTGGGGCTAGGATGTTGCTGGTAGGCTTATTGATGGGTCCCGCTTTTCAAACTGGGCCGCGCACGCAGACAGGAGCGATTCAGTTCCGCTTGCTTTTTATTGACGACATCGCTGACGTACTAGAATAGCATCATGATGGGACAAAGGCTCGCAACTAGATAGCAAGTGCCAGTAAGCGGCAGTCAAAACTGTATCGACGCCATCCAGACTATCCCCCTTTATGTTGCTCATTTTTTGTCATGGCTTCAAACGACATAACACTACCGACTAGATCCTTAAGCGACTGTGGGTCGTCCCAAGAGGTTGCTGCCCCGGGAAGGGCAGTAACGGCAGCCCAGCATTCAGGTCATAACAAAGGCATGCCGACAAGTTTCTTGGGAAAATCTCACGAACGGTTCGTGATTGTTGCAACGCTTCTGCATTTGATCGATCCGGTGCGAGGAGAACCAACAACATACAGTCTTGATCGACACCCTCACGACGACCTTTGGAAGCATAGCCAAATTCAGAAAAAGTTCCTTGATTCGTTTGCCTTGATATCGTCAACCTCAAGGGTCGGCCGCGATACTGCCGCGGCTGTCTGTCTGGAGCAGGGCCA
>WIGO01000555.1:0-11728 GCA_014235945.1 Colletotrichum plurivorum
TCTTCTTTCCTCAAGATTGCGATACTCGTCAATACAGGATCGCCGATTGAAACCAACATCGCCCACGCCCGTCACAGTTTTGATGTCGAACGTTGTGTCAATAGGCTAAGTGGCGCTCGCAGGAGCTAGATGAAACCAACGCTTTTTTCCAGCGGCTATCACAGCAACCTGCGCACCATGAACTGATCCACGTTTGATTTGTGAAGATGTTCTGCCTGTTGTAATACGTCTCATATTTGTAGTTCCGAAGGTAGGGAATGGTCGGGCTCAGTAGCCTGTTAGGGTTTCGAAGGATCCCCAACAGTGCGTTGATAATTTTTGAAAATGATGCATTGCGCTCTGGATGCAATCTTACTTCAATGCCTTCGATCCTCACCCTTTCGGAGTTGATGAAGACTCAGAGACTTCAATTAACCTCCCATCCACCTCTCTCCAACGCCACGAGTCATGCAACTACCCCCACATTCCCAAACCATGCTCGCAATCACAGCTCTTCTCATCGGCATCCTGCCGCTCACCACCGCCTCGCCGCTGAGCAAAAAAGCCATCATAGACGACTGCCTCGCCGCCGCCGGCGTGCCCTACAACCAAAAGGACAGCGCCCAGTGGGCCCTCGACGGCGCCCCGTTCAACGTGCGCATCCCGTTCGTGCCCGTCTCCATCGCCGTCCCGCTCACGACGGCGCACATCCAGTCCGCCGTGAACTGCGGCCGCGACAACGGCGCCAAGGTCACACCCAAGTGCGGCGGTGACAGCTACGCCAATTTTGGTTTTGGCGGCGAGGACGGGCATCTGATGTTGGAGCTCGACCGCATGTACAACGTGACCCTCGACGGCGCTAGCGGGATCGCGACCGTGCAGGGGGGCGCGAGGCTTGGGCATGTGGCTAGTATTAAGCTGTATAACCAGGGCGGCAAGGCCATCAGCCACGGAACTTGTCCCGGGTAAATTCCGATCCGATCGTCCCCCGGCTCTCTAGAGGCATTGTTAACATTCCACTAAGTGTGGGAAGCGCCGGGCACGTCCTGCACGGCGGCTATGGAATGAGCTCCCACACAAAGGGCCTCGCGCTCGACTGGCTCGTCGGCGCGACGGTTGTCCCAGCCAACGGCACCGTCGTCACGGCCTCCGCCTCCCAGAACCCAGAGCTCTTCTGGGCCTTGAAGGGCGCGGGCAGCTCCATGGGCGTCGTCCCGGAGCTGCGCTTCAAGACCTTCGACGCCCCCGCGCGGGCGACGAATTTCCTCGCCGCGCTGCAGTGGACCGACGCGCGGAAAGCCGGCGACGGGTTTAAGATTCTCCAGGAGTGGGTTGCTGCCGGAGGGATGCCGAGGGAGCTGAACATGCGGCTCTTTGTGACGCCGCGGTTCGCGAACCTCGAGGGCATGTTTTACGGCGACAAGGCCGGGCTGCAGGCCGTTATCGACCCGTTGCTGGCGCGTCTTGGCGGGCGGTTGACGACGGCGCAGACGACGGACTGGTTTGGTAACTTGCAGCACTTTGGCAACGGGCTGGCGCTGGACCAGAAGGACACATACAAGAAGGTAAGACACCGAGCACTCTCCCCGTGATGAATACCCCTGACCATAAACAGCAAGAGAACTTCCACTCCTCCAGCCTGTACACAAACACCCTCTCCGACGCCGAGATAGCCTCCTTCGTCAGCTACTGGCACGGCCCCGGCAAGGCCCAGAAGCGCGACTGGTTCGTGCAGGTCGACCTCCACGGCGGGCCCAACTCGGCCGTCGCCGAGGAACCCTCAAACTCGTCCGCCTACGCGCACCGCGACAAGCTGTTGCTCTGGCAGTTCTACGACCGCGTCGACCTGTCGGCGACGTACCCTTCCGACGGGTTCGCGTTCCTCGGGGGCTTCGTCACGAGCAACGGCGCGGGGGACGGGGGCATGTACTTCAACTACCCGGACCCGAACTTGGGTCAGGACGAGGCGCAGGCGCGGTACTGGGGCGGAAACCTTGCGCGGCTGAGGAGGGTCAAGGCCGACGTCGACCCGGAGGAGGTGTTTTATTTTCCGCAGAGCGTGAGGCCCGCGAGTGGTTGAGGGGTTGCATGTACTTGGGGTGTTGATCCGGATCGACAGGTGGCGGACTGTGAGGCCGGTGATAGCCTCACTCGAGCCATAAATAAAGACCGCTTATTCTATGTGGAACTCGACCGAGAGGCGCACGTGTTTCGGGGTCGTGGGCTGGGGATATAAAAAGACGCACAAGAAACTGGTTCGTCCAGACTTTGGTCCTCGACGGCACCCGGCACGCCCGAAAAAGAAAGGGAATGACTCGCGGTCGTGTCAATAATCAATAATGTTATCGATAGGCCCGCCACCCCACGCAGAGGCTGGGCCTTTTATGCATGCTCTTTAGCGAGTCTTTGTCCAGGTTACCTTGCCCAGCTTGGCATTTCTTTGTCCACATTTGTCTCGTTCTTCTTTTGATAAATTCAAGGAAAAGATCTGCTACTTTGTCTCGTTCTTCGACCGCGAGAGAGTCGCAACGAGACTGAAGAGGCGAAGTCTACCAAGATGTAATTCCTCCCCGGGTAAACCCTAAGCAGACGTCAAACATTTGTACGAAAGAAGCCCACCGGCTACCTGCATCCACTTTCATTGCCGGGATTGCTTGTTTCCGTGAGGCCTTTTCAGGGTCGCAGTCTACTCTGTCAGGCGAACCGCGGCCGTCCGCCCCTATTCGCATCGTAGACCCGCGTCTCAGAGTCGAATGCGGACGGGATGCTATTCACGTGTCAGGTTCCTGGTCATGAGGGGACCAAAACCCCGCACAACATTGGCATCGCGCCCAGGGGACCCCGGTCAATCATCCCTAACGAACTGCCTCATCGGGCTGAAGCCATCTCGGCATTCCCTTGTAGGGGAGATCGCCTGCCAAAGTAAGCTTAGACAGAGATAAATAGGAGCAGTCCGCGCCCGTCGAGGTTCTCGGTCCTCTTGCTGGTCCAGGTTGGTTCACCACCGCGTCCCTCGTTTCAATCCCTCTGCAAACGACAGTCACTCTTTTTTTTTGTTTGTGTCGACCCCATCTCCAAACATGCATCTCAAGACCCTCCTTGCCCCCATGCTCCTCGCCGAGGCCGCCCTCGCCCAGGGCCTCCCCGTCCGCGTCGTCTCCTTCAACATCCGCTACGACGCCGGCTCCCGCGAGTCGGGCGAGAAGCCCTGGTGGGACCTCTTCTGCGGCATCTCCAAGGACCGCTGCCGCCAGCCCCACGTCGTCGACGCCCTCAAGAACGCCGCCTCCGCCGCGCCCAAGGACGCCGTCACCGTCATCGGCCTCCAGGAGGTCCTCGACAACCAGCTCAACGACATCCAGAACGGCCTCGGCTCGGGGTGGGCGCACGTCGGCGTCGGCCGCGACGACGGCAAGAAGTCCGGCGAGTACAGCCCCATCTTCTACCGCTCCGACGCTCTGCGCCTCCTCCACTCCGAGGTGAAGTGGCTCTCCCCGACGCCCGACCAGGTCTCCTTCGGCTGGGGCGCGGGGAGCAGGCGCGTCGTCACCATCGCCGTTTTCGAGCACGTCGCCTCCGGCAAGAAATTCATCCACGCCAACACGCACCTCGACAACGTCAGCTCGCAGGCCCGCACGGAGGGTATCAAGGTCGTCGTGTCCAAGATCCAGGCCGTGCAGGCGACCTACGGACCGCTGGGGGTGTCGCTGACGGGCGACTTCAACTCGGACCCCAACGGCGACGCGTATAAGACGCTGTCCGGGCTCGGCTTCGTCGAGGAGCTGTACAACCTCGCGACGCCGGACCAGCGGGCGGGCAAGAACCAGCTGACGTACACCACCTTCGACGCCAGCAAGCAGGGCAGCCGCATCGACTTCATCTGGCTCGGGCCCAAGAGCGCCAAGAAGTACTCGGTCCAGCGCTACGAGATCCTCGACAACAACGTCAACGGCATGCTCATCAGCGACCACAGGCCCGTCGTCGGCGACGTCACGCTGCTGTCTTGAGTTTTGATGGGATGGTAGTTGGACGGGGTGGAGTTGCCTATGAGTTAGAAATACCCAATTTATCAGCCTATTCTCGTTCAACCTGGCCTTTTGTGAATCGTCGCATGCGTGTCAGTTGAGAGTCGAGGCCAAGATTCCCTGACAAGAACTCAACTTCTTGGTTCTTTACAACAACCGGGGCACTTTCAAGCCCTTCTCGTTGCCAGATGCATCCAGTCTATGCGTTGACATGTACCCAGACGTGATTACCAGTGCTGTAATCGTCCCCCTTCCGTTGCGTCAAGCTATAACTCTCGGCGGCAAAGTACGAGTGATAGAAGTGGTTCCAAGGCGGCTTGATCTCCAGGTCCCATGATGTAATGGACCCTTGAGACGGAGCGGCTGCTTACGTACGCAGCTGCGAATAGCTTCAGTAATTACAGTCATCAGCCAGATCACACATTAAGCGGTAGGGAGCATGGGATAAAGTGTATCATGGCTTTTAAACAGGATAACTAAGATAAGTTATTAAAGGCACCTCTGACAGGTATTGTATCATTTCAAGAGTGACTTTATCACGACACATATTTGATATATGAATAGGCCATGATGTCTACCAGACCACTTATAGATATGTTCGCAAGTCTACCCGGCACCACGATCACCTACAAAAACAACGATTATCGCATCAAGATCACGTCACCTAACGTGGCTGATGGACTCGGTAGTTTAGCCTCATGGTAACAACTACAATGGTCTATTACCTGAAATATCCGCTCTCTGCCATCCGTTCGAGTTCTGCTAAAACCGGCCCCTGTACCCGTTATGACTTCGACTGCGTTAATCCATCTTCTCTGCTACCTGTTGAGCCGTCGATGGAGGTGTCATCGGAGGTGTCGGAAGCGCAGTGTACGCCCGCAGGTCAACATACTGCCACGCGATAAAGTCGTGGTAGCCGTAGTCTTTGTGCCTCCCGCCAAGGTCCGGACGCTCGCTCTTCCTCGAGAGGCCGAGGAACAACTGGCCGATGCTGCCGACCACCGCCTCGCTAACTCTCCCGGCGAGCCGAAACGGCGCCGTGACGGCCGCCCTCACTCTCTTCTTGAAGACCTTGCGGATGTTCCGCAAGCGTTCGCGCAGGGTACGCCTCGGCCGGGGCACTTCGAGCTTCTTGGCAGCATCCGGCCCCCTTGGTTTCCAGCCGCTTGATGTGCATGCGCATGTGCTCCTCATTGGTCTCGAGGAACAGCCTCTCCCACACGCCGACGCGCTCCTCGTGTAGCGTCTCAACCCTCCCAGTTTTCCTGTCCACCCGCTCCCAAGCCCATCTCGTCACGTACCGGTTCTCCTCCTCGATGCCAGCGTCGAACCACCCCGGCGGCCGCCGCGGCGTCTCCCAGTCCCACTCGGATGGTGCCTCGGGCTTCTTCAGGTGCTGCTCGAAAGGGAGCTGCCTCGGCACCTTCCGCCGCTTGTCGTCCGTGTCGTCGTGCGCGTGGACGCAGGCGACCTCCCCCGCGAGCGTCCTGTACGTCGACCCGCCGGGCTTGTAGCGATCCGTGACCCACGCCGGCGGGCCCTCGGCGCTGCGCCTGAGGCGGTACCCGTTCTCGGCCGACGTCAGCGCGACACAGTCCCACGGCCAGTCTCTGTCGTTCTTGTCCTTGCCGTCGTGGAGGTACGAGTAGCTGTGACGGCACCAAGGAACAGGTCGGCCTACAAGACATTGATATTCCTACAAGGAGAGGAGGAAGTTCTATGTACAGAGAGTGGCAGCCCGGACTGGACTAAATAGCCGGCAAAGGTCACGTGTAAAGGGCACGAGCCAGTTCCGTGACAGTAGCGCGTCCGGACGGAGGGGTGTACCAGCTCGCAGGTATTTCTAAGACGGCTGGCAGTTTTGTTCGAGCCGTCCCTGTAGCGGCCCGTGTTTCGCGTGCCGCTGTGGATGTTCTTGCCCAGGAGGACCTTGAAGCCGACTAGGGCCGTGTCGGTGACCCGGTCGAAGATGCTTGTGGCGATCGGAGTGCTGGAGATATCGCCCAGAGCCCAGCGACGGGGCGGCACCGACAAGTCGACGGCGCGGAAGATGCGCCCCATCTCCTCCGGGTCAAACTCCACCCCGATGGAGGATAGCTGGTCCGCCATCCCTGTCGGGCGCATGGCTCGGTCAGCTGCATCTGTATATCTATGTGTCCATTCTCTGGCTGATACTTGCAGGCGAATGAGATCATCGAGAGATGCTGGTTCCGCCCGCCGCCACCGACGTCGCTATGGCCGCCGGGGAACCAGACCTGGCGGAGCGTCGTGACATCGTTGCTGTCCCCCCTGGCCCAGAGCGTGGGCTTGAACGCCATGCGCCACTCGTCCAGGGCGAGAGCATGAAAGGCGTACTCGACGTCCCTGTGGGCGTTCATGCTTGTGAACCGGAGCTGGGAGCGTCGGCTGTCAGCGGTCTTGCTCAATGCTTTTCCACAGATTGGCCGACCCGATGACAGGGATCGATACACCATGGGATAATTTTGGGGGGGGGGCAAACACACGAACCTCTGACGCGCTTCGGCCCGGCCGCAGCTTTTCCATCACCCACGAGGCATTCGGAATCCCGAGGCTTCCGACAGTATCCCAAACCGCTATTTGGGTGTGACCATGCTGGTGAGCCGAAGGAAGACGGCAGCGCAAAGTGGCACCCTGAGACGAACTTACCAATGGCCTTGATCTTGACGTCCTCGGGGGCCCAGCCAATTCCAAACTCTCCCATCTTGCCTTCTGTGTCCGGAGCGCACTGGATCATCCTCAGCTAACACCCGTTAGCCAGGCTATCCGCCAACGAAAAGGGGAGGTCCGCGAAGCCTACTTGCAGGAGCTATTTGCGGTAGGCCTCAGATAACTTCTCAACCCGCCGCTCCGGGTTCGTCTCACCTTTTCACTGTCCCTGATCCTGTTAAATGTGTCCTCTTTCCACCACGTCACCCACGAATCGACCGTCGCGTTGTCCTCGCCCCCCCAATAGCCCTTCTTCTCCCAAACATCAGCCCCCCCTGTGATGCCTATGGAAGTCATGAACGTTCCGGGCGCGAAGGCCTTCAGGTGCCTATCCTCGTCGAACGAGGAGCCGGCCGTCCAGTTGGGAAAGCCCTGATAGTCGCTGAAAATCTCGCCAAACTGCGTGAGGCCGAAGCCATTGAGCAGGCCGATGGAACAAACCATGCCAGCGACGGAGCGCGCGGTGAAGGCCCCGCGGGAGAAGCCGACCATGACGATCTCGTCGCCGGGGCTGTAGTTGTCGCAGATGAAGCGGTACACGTCCCTGATGTCCTACCCCTGCCGCGTCAGCCAGCAGTTAGCTGTCCACCCGGGACCAACTCACGTCGATGACTCCCGTGCCGAAGATGCCCTCGAGCATCCTCTCGGCGAATAAGCTGTCCGTGCCGGCGCCGCGGTGGTAGTACACGACCTGCGGCATGCCCGTGCAACACTTCTGCGCGACCACTGTCGCGAGCCGGCTGACGTTCGTACGCTGGCTGCCGGCGGCGTTCGATAGAACAGTTTTCGCCCGCTTCTCCATACCAAAACCGTCGACGGTCAACGTCCGAGGTCCCGACAGTAGCCAGCCACAAAATCCGACAGGTGTCTGCCTTGGCATTCGTGGGAAATCAATGTCTCGGAAAACGGCGGGGAACATCAGCCAGTGTTGCTTGCGTCCGTCTGTTAGTACCAACACGCGGAGAATGCTATCGGCGTAGGGAGCTGAACAAGCTGCTTTCAGCTCCCCCAAAAACCATTTCCGGCCAAGAATGGGAGATGAACTGTTGTTGGACGCGAATAACTCTAGGCCATTCAAGCCAAACCCTTTCTGGGCGAGTCCCAGCTCTCTTGGAATCGCTACTGTTGAAGCTAGGAAAGGCTTCACGAAAGCTTCATCATCCCATTATGTTACCAATCCGCACACCTCGCTACCCGACCTCCGACAGCATCACGCCACGACTCCGACGAAAATTGCACCAGATTAAAACAAAACAGCCCGCGTCGACACATTCCCCGACCTCCTCCCCCGCTTGCCACCCATCAGCGGACGATGGAAGTAAAGCACGACGAATCCGACCAGACTAAAGCGCAGTCAGACAAACAGTCCACAAGGGCACGTTTAGTTCTGGGAAGGGAATTACATACGCGCTCAGGATGTTCAGGACAGGAGACGCCGTCCGAACGGTCGTCTCGCCCTTCCACCCCTCCTGTCCTCGCAGCCGCCGCGAGAAGGCGGCCCCGAAACCGAGACTGCGCAGCACTGTCAGCGGGGAGTTCTCGCAACATCGAAAGGGTACAAAAGAAACATGAGGGAGGGGTAACTCGCGCAACGAGCCCGTAGAGTGTGATGGTCGTGCCGACGAACATCAGCCTGCGCGTCGCGTCGCGCCCGGGCTTGAGGGAGAAGACTAGGTGAGCGGAAAGCGCGACGAGGGGTACGAAGACGCCAATCTAGCCAAGTGTCAGCTGTTGCAATTGACGACTACAGTTCTTTGGTCCAAGGGGAAGAATCGTACAACGATGCATTGGGCGAGTTCCTCTGGCCTCTTCTCCGGGGCCTGGATGTATGAGACCACGGCAACGATGAGGGTTGCGAGGCTGAGGACGCTGAGGAGCAGGTTGCCCACTACGCAGAGGTTGCGGGAGTTTCTGATGGCCGGGGAGAACTCCTCGTCTTCGGTGCTTTTCGCAGGGGGTTTCGGCATTTTGCTTTGCTTGGTAGAATATGCTGCGTTGGTCGCAGGTCACGAATCTTGGTCTTGTTTTGTGTATGGGCGTGGGTCGTGATTTTGTACGTATGGACGTTGTTGATGCCCTCATCCAACAAGCTACCGTTTTTCTAACCCTGCAAGAAGAGACACCATGGAACCATGCCGCAAAGGAACAGCAGCGCAAAAATGCTTCTTTTTCCAAAGGTCGTGGTTCGACGAGGCATGCCGAGCCGCTGATCCCTACCCACTCGAGCAACCAGCGCTGCATGTCAGATTTGGCGTTAGTCAGCCAAGCCGGCATCGAGGTCACCGGTGACGTAGCCGCGGAATGAAGCCTGGCAGGGCGCATGGGCGACGGGGGGCCGTTTGCGCCCGGGTACTGTGGAAGTTTGGGGGCCGAAACGGTTTCGATCCATGAGTTCTCCCGTTGAATCCGCCAACTGACGTCAACGCGATGGTGAATTTCGATTCGGCTCGGGGCGAGGGGTTCATTTTGTTAAACTTAGCAGCTGAGAAGGTTTTCATGGCTCTGTTGCTGTGTATTTAGTGCGTTGAGATCTTTTTGAATAGATCTAGACGTGCAACTCGAAAGAAAATCGAGTGTCTTCAATCGCGACTTGCGATGGGCGTCAGGGCGATCGAGACGGCCCCGCAAGAATCGACCTTGAGGCATTAGTACCAGGGTAGGTTGCAATAGTCAGTCAGAGACCACAGCAAGCAATGCGGAGCATGTGATAAGGTGTCTTAAAATTTACAAAAAAAGGTAGCTAACAAAAGTTGCGTGAAAAGCCCGTGACCTCGACCAGCTGATGGACCAGGTGGTTGAGCCTCTTTGCGACAGAAGGTAGTCCTCCTTGAAACTACCTCACGAACCACCGGCGGTGTCAACGGCCACGACATTTCCGGCAACAGTAGTAACATACAACGTCTCGGCGTCGAGCTTCGTCCTCCCGAACCCCAATGCCGAAGCCCCAGCGACAAGAGCATCGTTCACGACCGGCTCGCCGTCCCCGTCCGGCCCGACAGCAAACACACGACCATCTCGGTTCGTCGCAACCCAAGCCACATTCCCATCCCCCGAGCCGAAGACGAAGTCATCAGCCACGCTCGCCGACAGAACCGCCACCCTCTCCGCCTCCGCGCCACAGGCCGCGCGCCCCTCGGGAGTAAGCCGGATCTTGTAGAGCGTCGCGGTCGCAGAGTTGGTCCACCACAGGTAACCCCCTCTGATCTTGAGCCCGTTGATGCCGGTGGCGGGCCCAGCGGTCTGGTCAGCGCCCATCTCCGGCACGCGCACGCCGACACTGACATCGCCCGTGCGCGTGTCGACGCGCCAGGCCTGACCGAGGATAGAGTCCGCGACGAGCACGACGTGCGGGTTCTCGGGGACGCTGGCCGCGCCGTTCAGGAGGACGCCGTCGGGCAGGCTTGCGATTAGCGCGGGCTGCGGGTCCGGGCCGTGGTTGAAGTCGACCGCGAAGAGGGCTGCGGCGCCTCGCTCGCCACCTGCTGAGAAGCTGACATTGCTGGCGGCAAGGACGAAGACGTCCGGGGTTGTTTCGGTAATGCCGAGGAGGCAGTTGACGGACTGCGGGGCGGGGTGGGAGCGCAGCTGCGAGGAGTTGCGGCCTGGGGCGGAGAGCTCGCGGAGGCCTGCGCCGGGCGAGTAGCAGGTCGTGAGCAGGATGTTGCCGTTCGGCCGGATGGCGAGGTTCTCGAACCAGGTGCCGGGGACTTGGGCGACGAGGCGGGCGGTGAGGGCGGACGAGATGGCCAGGAAAAAGAGGGGGCAGAGGGTCAAGGTAGGTCGGGCCATGATGCTGTTGAATCTACTAGATATTATGTTGAAGAGTGTCGACAGAGTTGCATCGTCGGAATCGTTCCAATCTTATAATCTTACTCTGTCAGCCGGAAATCAGACCCTTTGGTCATTGTGATCGGGACCGAGATGGATAAGCGCCAAGCCGTTTTTGGCTCGCCGGCGGATTACTGGGGCCAGTGACTCAGCCCGGTGCCCGAAAAGATAAGAAGACTGGGGTCAAGATATGGCATCAGCCTTTATGGACTCATACGGCGAGCACTAGTGTTACGGCTAGCCTTCTGACAGTGAGGTTTGTGTTAACAGAAGTTGAGGTTTGACGCTGATAACAGTACTGAGATACGCTGAAGGGATCCTGAGGGTTCAAGGCACTTGGGTGATCAGTCTAGGTGTCTAACAAGAGGGTCGTAGGTGTTACGGTCAGCTATCCGACAGTAGGGTCTGCTAACAGAAGTTGGGAATTGACGCTGTGGAACAGTTATCGTGGCACTGGGTCGTAGTATCGTAGGCTGTAGTAGATCAGGTCTTCAGAGACTAAGGTGATCAGTCTTAGACTCAACAAGGTGTTTCGCAGTGAAGGTAAGCTGAAAGTATTCCGAAGAATGTTTACGAAGTTGATTGCTGAAGAGCTATGGAAGTCTGAACATGAGCCAGGCTCGGGTCATACTATATACAAGTCTCCGTCTGAACAGTTCCTTCACATATGAGCACTCTCACCCTTGCCGTTATGAGCGCTCATTCTAGTTCCCAATGAGCGCTCATTGTGGGTCCCTTATTTTTGCTCATTCTTTATCATCACGTGACCTGTACCATAGTTCTTCCGTTCCTGAGTGAGTCCCTGTTGCTCCCGTGATCCTGCAGTACAAATGCCTTGACACCCAGGTGGGTCGGTCAACTGTTATCCATGCATAACGGGTCGTAACAGTAGGGTGTCACGGCTGAGGGCTGAAAGTATCCGAAGATTGATACGAGGTTGATAGCTGAAGAACTATGGAAGAGAGGACTCGAGCAGACTCGAGTCCCAGCTATATACAAGTCCCGTTCCATACTGAACATGTCCTTTGTCTGTAGGAGGTGAGCGTTGCTGTAGGTGAGCGGCGAGCGCTCACCTTATCAGTGCTCACGCCCATATAGATAAGCGGCTAACGGCCCGCCTCCGGGCGACCCCGGAGCTCGGCCTACCGCGCCGGTTACTACACCACCTA
>WIGO01000556.1:0-11720 GCA_014235945.1 Colletotrichum plurivorum
GCGCGGTAGGCCGAGCTCCGGGGTCGCCCGGAGGCGGGCCGTTAGCCGCTTATCTATATAGCCTCGTTTCCGGGTGGTCTCCGGGGAGTCCCACCAAGCCGAGAAGGCCTTTTCCGCTCTTCTTTTAGCGATCCTCCGAACCCCAGCCGCTGTCGGCCGGGGGGGGGGGGGGGGGGGGGGGCCAGTATGACTGGCTGACTGACTGGCCTATGTAGTTACCATCACTCTCTGATATTTATCGTTTCTAAGTTGCGTACAACAAAACCAAGATGGCTTACTTAGCCTGCAGTACCCTTTTCGCAAAGAAACAACTAACTTCATTTTAGTCTAGCGATAATACATGTAGCGACATAGTTTATAAGAACGATGACGGTCGAAAGGTATGTAAACGTCGCAAAAGAACAAGAAGCAAATGAGACGAAAACCACTCAACGGTAAAAACCTAGACTGGCTAACTGTACTTCTTTCTGTACATACGGTTGTTACCTGTTACTGTCCGTCCTAGTGTGTAAGTACACAAGGTGGTCGTTCTCCTTTAAAAAGAAATGTATGATCCATACATACATAGTTGACGTCGGAAGCAGGACCGACCTATATTAATTAGCGCGCTATGAATTAGCCCAGCCACAACGAATTAAACTTGGATTGGGGGCTTCAGGCGACATCCAAGAATCGTGATAAACTCGCTCTTTGATAGTAACCACAACGACGATTTAATCTGCGATCAAAACAAAAGAAAACGACCAACGTGGGACTCGAACCCACAACCTTCAGCTTGAATATCTCCTTCGTAGGAGGCTGACGCGCTACCATTGCGCCAGCCGGCCGTTTGTTGCGACATCGGAGCACCAAATCAGTTTCTGAAGCATGACGGCAAGCCAAGGTCCCACACGTGTCGCGGGGCAAGCCATTCCAGAGCCATTCCGGACGAGAAGGGCGAACAAAACTGTGCGCCTTTAGGAAGAAGTCGAGGTTGTCAGAGTTTACAGGGTAGATGAAACCCCTGAGAAGACAACGTCCACGATTAACTTGCCGCCTCGCCAGACCTCATTTGAGTTTCTCCTATCCCCAGCCCCTGTGCCCCGACCAGGGCAAAAGCCGGGCTGTTCGGTTGACGGAACCAACAGATGCTGTCATGACGCTACATCAAAAAGTCAATTCGGAGTCTAAATTCGATAGTATAATAGTATATTCGTACCGAAGTCTTTGGCGGCATCGGCAAAGTGTCCGGCGAGAACGGCTAGTCTAAGCAACACTACATACACATGGTCTCCTTTCACAATCTCGCATTCAACAAGTCCACTATAATCCACACTGCGCCTTCGCTAAAAAAGCGTCCTTGGCGACCTCGAGCGCTAAACAGTACACTAATATCACATATCCCGACAGGCTAAGACGCAATCATGGTCACGAAACTTTCGCCGATTGTGAGAGCCTTAACGCCGGCCGCTTGAATGTCATCACCGGACTGAGGCCGGACGCAACGTAGGCATGGATAGCATATCAATATTGTGCTTACTTGCCACGTCACATCGGGGATTCACCGCGGAAGCTGGGATCGGGAGATGGGCGTTCATGCCCAGCGACGAGGCCTACCATTGATCACTGCCACCGATTCAACTGGCGATGACAGCCACATCGGCGGACACGGACATTCGAGATGAACATATGTGTTTGCCGATGACGACCCTGAGCGGAGAGGAGACGGGGCCTAACAAGCGCTCGCTCACTGCCGTTGTTCAGCATTCCCCGGTCGCTTTTCGCGGTATCCCAACCTCTTTCTCGGCCAACAGCAACGGCGTCATCGCGAACCCTAAGCGACCTCGCATTGGCATCTGCCGCGAAGCAACTCATCCAGCTTTCAAAAGAGGAAATAGGGCACTTTTGCGCCATTACGGCTTGACGGACACTCGGCATCTTCAATTCTTCCGCCTCACTCAATATGCCCCGCTGCCTACGAGGTGCGTGCGCGAGAAGGCAGATGGAAGCAGATACGACCCGTCTCTTTCGGGGTTCTTAATCATCGCTTTGGGGAGCAGACATACTCTCGGTAAGCACAATAACCAGGCAGGACGGCTGGGTGGAGGTTGAGAGGAGCAAACAAGGCAAATAACGGAGCGTCACGTTTCGCGAGCAATCAACTTTGTACGGTATAAGCACCTTGTCCCCGGCTCGCGCCTTCGACCTTATTACACACCTTAACTTGTTCCGGTGGGAACAGTCATGAAGCGATCCGCAGTGGACACAATCGCCACGCGCACGTGGATCGCGAGCGGCACATGATGGAGTTCCCTGCCAGCGCTTTGGTGGTTTGTTGATTGATTTACACGCAGATGAGGCACAGCTTCCCGTAAATATTGTGGAATCGACGGCTGCTTCAAGACATGTGTCGCACGTGGGCCGCAGGGTCCTGCTGTGATGAGAGCCTGTCGACCCTCCTCAGATAGAGGGAAAGAATAGGCGCATCGCCAGTCGCTTCATCCACGTTGGGAATGAGCGACTCATTCACCACGCGAATGCATGCCCACTCCCCCATGCCTGCGGAGCCGGCTGGGGACAGCCTGATTTGCAGTCTCGTTTGGTCCCTCGCTGCGACATTTCAGGCTGTTTCAGACGGCTCAGAGATGGTCTTGGAAGGCCCAAATCTGGTGATTTAGCTAGTCATGTGCAGAAGGGAAGAATTGCTGCTCGCAGACAGCGGGCTCCTACGGATAGGCGAATTCATCCGTCAACGGGCACATTTGTTGTACTCGTCAGTAATAATTATATCTCATAAGACCGGGCCATTTTTTGACTGTTGGATGCTCGACGGTGCGGGCTGGTTACAAGATCAAGACGGTTGCTATCTAACTGCCAGCATCCATTCGCATTGACTTCTAGAAGGTTGGCGGTATGCCCGGATGTCGACTTGGAAGCTCTATCTCAGTAGTATAGCGGCAGGCTCACTCGAGATATCGGGGCCCAGGTCCCCTGATTCATCCGCTCGTCTTTTCCCAGGTCGGTGTGACTGCCCTTGCAGAGATGCTTGATCCCACGGAATCCACGGTCCTATGGGGGGGTTCATGACGGCCACAACTTGCCCTGTGCACTCGCATCCGGTAGGTGTGGGATAGCAAATGGAGGGTTGAAAACGGCGAGGGTGATGAACATGGAGACCGTGCGCGCATTTGACGTGACGGCTCTTTGACAGGAAATCTTCAGTCAAAGTCGAATGACGGGCGTGGGGGGTTGCAGAACCCCCGTGCTATCATTCAACGTCCTTGGAACATCACATTGGTAACTGCAACACCATCTGCAGTAACGCGGCATCGTAGGATGGCATTCCCAGCAGCGGGGACCGTGCTCTCATCCCCCGGGAGGGGAAGACACTCACCGAGGTCAGGCTTTGGCAGCAACCCACCGACTACAGATATCTGTCCGGACTCCGCTGATCCCTTGAAGAACGAAGAGCACGAAGCGTCACCAATCCACCATCGGGCAATGAGCGCAAACTTTATTCTCCAAAAGCTGTGGCTCGATCTCCAAAGGGCATAGCAGCTTTCAAGGGTCCTTGACGGGTTGACGCGATCATTCAAGGGGTTGCTGATTGTTCCCCCCAGCCTACGGATTTACAAGCCGAAAATTTGCTGAAGAACGACTGTACAGTAGCCATTTCCGGTTCTTGTATGCGCTCAGGCCCTCTCCTCTGCCTTGCTTGTCGCCATTGTTCCCCCAAAAACAGAGTCATTCGATGGCATGATTGACCAAACCCCAGGCTGAAGCGCGACAAGGAAGCCCTGGCGCCAGCCAGGGAGGGCTAGAATCAGCGCCCAAGGGCCAAGACACGCCGGCCCGTCGTGGGAAGCTGCTCGGTTGCCGTCGCCGAGGATGCCCGGTTGAGCGAGGCAACAGAACGGCGTCTCTCATACGCAAGATGAGGACGGATACGCAGGTCCGTCGAGACGTCGGGACCGGACGCCCCTCAGGTTCTTCATGTGTTCTCCAAGTCCCTTGTTCTGACATCGCTTAACAGGAAAGGTCCCAATGCAGAAGCAACGGTCAGCCTGCCGCCAGGCGGTTTGAAGGCCGAGCGAGCGCGCTTATCTTCGCTCCGGTCCTTTCTTTGCGTCTTCTGAAGGCTCTGCCCCGCGTTGCTAGAACATGTCGCCGTTTCACCCGATTCTGACCACCAAACTCAGTCCTCGGATCAGACGAACAACGGCCACCATGCGACATTGATACGTCCTTGTTTTTATTTATTGTCAGCTCTCAATTCTCAAAGGCCAAGAGTCCCTCCCGGCATGGTCAATATCTTTTGACTTCCCGCCGGCGGTGATCGTCGATGCAGAATACGACCAAACTCTGGCCTCGGTATATGCGAGTCAGCCAAAGGCCTGCCCTGTTTGTTCTGCCCTGTCCTGTGACTGTCTCCAAGCTAACTCCCCAGGACGCTCTCCTCATCTCACGGGCTTCGGAGAAGGCTCATCCCTGTCGGTCTCTCGCTATTACAGTCTCGCTCTATTTCTCTATCCAGCTAGCAGGGGGTGCGGCATGCAGCCACGGACACCCGCGGCTCAAGGCCATCACCATGTTCGAGTAGAGACGGACATCATTGGGCTGTCAGGTCGACACACAGACATCGCGGCTCCAGCTCGAGAGCAACTTTGAACTCCCAAGACCTCTGGCCCCATAAGTTTGCACATGCCAGGAGGTGGTCTGAGACATTACGAGTTCCTTTATCGACGATAACTGAGTCGTGTTCTCCATGTATCCAAGATGGAAAGCCGGATGTCTGCTACATGTGCTTCCCAGATCCATCCCCCTGGACCCTCGGCCTGCTCATTAATCAGAGTTCAAGATGGACCGTGGAATACACCGTCAGCATGCCAGCACGACGGGAGATTGCCGTCTAGGCTGCGGTGTACTATCAGGATCACCACCGTCAACGTCCCTCCCTTGGACGTCTCTCTTTGACAGGCTGGGCTGCAGCACCGTTGACCATCCACTACCTGCTGCTCGCCCTTTGGTTGTCACCCTCCTCATCCCACATGCCGTTGTGCCTGAGAACAAGCTTCGTCGAGACGTCAACGTTCTGCCCGCACTCCGGAAGCACTCCCGCGCCTCTCTCTCATTCGCCAATCCCATCCGGCGCCATATCATCTTCATGCAGTCTCACGGAAGAGGGCCGGGGGTCACATCATCCTGCTCAACCTACCCTCCACCGTTAAAGACGTCCGTCCGTCTAGACGTTCACCCACACACCACCTTACGGATCCCGACCTGTCTATCCGCGCACGGTTCCTGTGCATCCCCGAAAAAAGACAATCGCTCCCAGGCATGGGCCCTTGGGAATAGATCCGTCGATCCCTACTGCTCATGATCTCCACGTTTGACCCATACGAGACACGGAATATCGCACACCCTGACGGGTCCCTTCGAGTGTTGCAAACGTTGCCGCGTTGCACCCTTTGCGGATTTGCCATGGTGTGTGAAGTTGTGTCTCACACCCTCTTTTTCTTTCATCCCCTTCGTATGGCTCGCTAGGCAGGAGATAGACGATGGCCAAGCTTCGTGGTTAAAGATAAACCAACGTTCCTCCATGACCTGTCATCCCATTGTTTCTTCGTGCCACGGTCCAGCCACGCCCAGTGTTTCCTCTCCGCGCCCAGGTTAGCGCACCCGAGATCGAGCTGAGCTCCATATCTACGCTCTACACCCGTCTTCGACCATCTACCCTCTCCCGAGGGGTTCGCCCTCCGTCTGTGGTCTTCAATCAACGACCTCGCCGGCGCTTGCTAGAGCGTCCCTCTCTCTCGAGCGACCATGGAAGCCCCTCCTGGCATCGATCCGAATGAGACGCGCGGGCCGCTCATCATCGGCGTTACGTGTTTCGTTCTCTCAGTCGCCTTCTTCTGCGTCGCATTACGAACATACACCCGCGCTTTCATGCTGAGGCAATTTGGAATCGACGACGGGATCGCCATCTTCACATTCGTAAGCCGTCCCGATCCACGGAACCGCTCATCTGGACTGGCCATCACGCTGATCGTCCCTTCACTTGCAGTTTTTGATATTTGCATGTGGTTTCTCGGTAGCAATAAGTGAGTCGTCGTCATTATTCTTCCTGCTGCTCGCCATGGCGTACTGACAGCCTCTAGACACGAAAAATGGCTTCGGCAGGCACGTATACTTCCTCAATCAGGACCAAATCACATCATACATGAGGGTACGTCACCTCCCAAGCCATCCGTGATAATCTTCGCTGACATCGAACACCGCAGACGTTCTACATCACCATCGTCTTCTACAACGCCGCCCTGGCCGGCATCAAGATGACCTTCCTCTTCCAGTACTACCGCGTGCTGGCCATCCAGAAGATGAAGAAGGTCTACATCGCCGCCATGATCCTCGTCGGGGGCTGGAGCATCTCGCAGGTTCTCGTCGAGATCTTCATCTGCACACCGATCGCCAGCTTCTGGGACAAGACCATCGACGGCACCTGCATCCCCAACTATCCGCAGTGGTACATCAACGCCGCGGGCAACATCATCACCGATATCCTCGTCTTCGTCCTCCCACTGCCGATGATCAGCAAGCTCAAACTCGCGAGGGGGCAGAAATATGTCCTCCTTGGCATCTTCTGCCTAGGTTTCTTGTACGTCTCCCCCATCCGTACCCTCGCTCCGTTGCGATCCTAACTCGTGTACCCAGCACCTGCACCATCTCCTTCATCCGAATCCGCTTCCTCCACCTCGCCGAGGACTTCACCTGGGAAAACGTTGAGACTGCCGGCTGGTCCGTCGGCGAGCTCAGCTGCGGCCTGGTGTGCGCCTGCCTCCCGACCTTCCGGCCCCTCGTCTCGCGCTTCATTCCCGCACTATCCAGCCGTATCACCAAGTCATCAAAGTACCACAACAAGAGCTACGGCGGCACCGGCAGCACCTCGAAGCACCGCGACGTAGAGCTCGGCACCAGCCCGCCGCACAGCAAATTTGGCGGCAGTGCCAGCCAGAACCGGTACTCCAAGCGCAGGCCCGAGTCCTCGGAGAGCAAGGCCGACCTCTACGGCATGGCGAGCTACGACCTGAGCCATACCGACTCCACATCCGAGGTACCCCTGCCCATACAAGAGGCTAGAGAAGGCAGCGGCAGTAGGCTAGATATGACTGACGCGGACGTCGTGCCATCTCCTATGATGTTCGGACAGCAGCCGCAGGAGCCGCGCGAAGCGGGATACAGGTCTGAAGGACCCAGTGTCGAGACGCATATCGAGGCCGGACAGAGAGACCGGTCAAAGAGTCAGGGCAGTGGACCGATAGAGGTACAGTGTGATATTGTACAGGTGACGTCTCCGCGACTAGAGCCAAGAAGGTTCTCATAAGCGTAATGACGGGCGAGCGGTTATTTGTTGCTTACTAAAAGATAATGATATTTTCCTATTTCATCAAGCCAATCCATGGCCCGGAGCTGGGGGCGTTGGACTTTGGAGGCTTTCTTCGATACCATTCAATACTACACAGGCGGGCGGCCGTTGTTATGAAAATCTTTGCCTAACTATGCTTAAATCAATCTTATCCAACCAAAGCTCCGAAGCTAGTGAACGGGACGTTAGCTTCGGGCTTAAGATCTCCTATTTAGCTTGGCCGTCTCCCGTTCCCGACCGCTCAGGGGGGCCTTAAGAATCGCATCGGCTTCTCGCAACGAATATGACTCGAGGTAGTCGAGCTAGTACTATGACTATCGATTTTCAGTAAGTCCCATCTCCAACTCCTGAGTGCAGCATGCAATTGATCTATTTCTGTCGCGCCTCAGTCTATTAGGACGCCTGGCTTGCCATGGAACACTACTCGTGGGATCGTCACTCTCGGGTGACCTGCATCATGCTACGTCAAAACCAGGGTGGACCTTCGGATCACATGCGTTTCCGCCGCAGAAAACTCTTGTCACGCCGCAGCCTTGATTTCGCTGACGAACTTTTGAGCATAATTTCGGACTTCTTGTCCGACGATCGACATTGAATGGGCTGAGAAAGACGCGGTGTCCCCATGGACGACAAGGATATCTAAGTAAGTTTTAGCCAAGCATTCCCGCAGTGGGATGCCGCCGAAACAGCATGTCAAATACTACTCTGACAACTACTTTCTCGTCTTTCACTTCTGAGATCATTTCGATGGCGTTTTGCGGCGGTATCAGGGGTTGTCAAGGTCGAGGGAAGGCAATCAACGTCTCTTGATATCTGTTCATGGTAGGGGCCGGATCACCTCGCGGACTCGGCTGTATTTACATTATCTAAACCTGTAGAAATAAAGCAGCCGACGCAGTCCGCCGCGCTGGTCCCGACCGAGGGTCGCTACTTGTACCGACCGCGTCGATGTGTCCGACTACGGCGAGCAGGGAACGTCATTCTGGCTGAACACCAGCTGGTTGTCGTTGCAGCCAGCCATCATAGCCCTCAGGACCTGGAAGTTGTTGTTCCTGATGCAACAGAACTAGTTGGTAAGGCGCGATGTCAGCATCGATCTGGTTTCTGAGTGCTAAAGGTACGAGAAAAGCAAGACAAGTCGAGGACTTGAAGAGACAAAAGGACGGCTTTTCAACTTACACCTTCCGAAACCAGCACCGCGCCGCCGGCCGACTTGCAAAAGTTGTTGCTGGCCACGATCTTGCCGTTGTCCCCGCGCGTTTTGCAGAAATAGGTGCCGAAGTCGGTGGCCTTCCCGGTTTCCGCTTGACTGTCGCGTTCAAAACCCAATGTCAGTGATCTAAACTTTCAATCTCGTATCGTGCCAAGGTGACAGCCTTCCTCGGGACTGGGCGGGACGAGACCCACGGCAACGCAGAAACGCCAATAGACAGGGTCGCCGCCAGAGAGACAAGGACTGCAGAGACGCGCATTTTGGATTCGGAAGATAGATTACGGGGTATCGTAATGGATGAAGAAGAAGTTCACAAGAGAGCGACTAAATTTCCAAGCGATCGACGCGGGAGATGGGGGAGCACAATGACGATCAACGAGAGAAGAACGGATGAACCAAGATCAACCTCAATTATTCAGGCTCTGACAGCCAGATTAAGTACTGCGTCTGAGAGTGAGTCGGGTGAAGCTATTCCGCCCAACTAGGAAACTGCCTATCTTGGAGCAGACGTGGTGTCGCTTAGCAGAGCCGGGCGTCGCAACAGGGCCTTGTGACCCGCGCGAAACCCCCTCCGCTCTGAGGCCGTCGGCCAAAGCCGAGAGAGAGAGGAAAAAGACATGGGCCTCGATGATAAATATAAAACGTCAAACCTTAAAAGAAAGCGGTTTGGACGAGACAAGCTTTGAAAGAGCCCGGGCGTTCGGGGCCGTTTGCTTCTCAGCCTCTGTTGTCAGGTTGGGCCTCCGGGGAAGTTGGCGTTTCTCGGTGCTGATGGGGATGCCGAAACCCGCCGGCTCGTCGGCCGCAGTGTTGGAAGGCTCCGAAAATATGGTCCCCCGGCGCCCTGGTATTTGGTGTCATCCCCGTTGGTATGTCTGTCGTCACTGCTGTCGTTGACGCAAGAAAGCAGGAACGCAAGACGAGGCGCACTATGTCGCAGTGGTGTGTACGAAACCCGTCTTGTGTGAAAAGAAGAAAATGAAGTAAAACCTCTACTTGAAAAGAACCGATTGAATGCAAATTTGCTGTGAAAATGAAAATCCTTCCAAATAGACTCCAGCCACCTGTGTCTCATCAGGAAGAAGTTTCATCTTTTCAGAGCAAATTGCATACAAGGGGCTATTTCCAAGCAAGGTTTCTTCCAACTCGATAATCCGTTCAAACCCAAAAGTTCCAGAAATCACAAAAAGAAAGAAACCGCCATCGCGGGAGAATACCCAACCAAATAAGTCCCCAGCCCCGAGAATCCAATCTCCCACAAAGCCGTTTCCGCACTCCTCCCGATGCTGTCCGACACCAGTGGCAAAGCCGAGCCGAGTATCATCCGTATCAACTCCCCGCGGTCGCAGAGGGAGCATTTCCGATACACCCAACTCAGCACGACGACTCCCAGGGCGTATCTGATCGACGCGTAGACGATCGTGTCCCTGGGCTCGTTGAGCTCCGAGCTAATCAGCCAGAGCCAGTGGCAACTAAAGCACCAAGTCACCCAGATGATCCGAGGGTACGAGGACGCTCCCCGTTTCGCCGGGTCGCGAAAGTGTATAACCAAGGTGTCGACGACGTTCAACGGTAAAAGCCCGAATATGATGATGTTCAAAGGGGTCTCCATCGTCGCGACGCAATGCACGAATGCCCCCGGCAGCGCCATCCAGGTGTGTTTTTAGTCGTCTGGTATGCAGTCCGGGAGAGACCAGTGGACGAAATAGTGGCCCATAATCCAGAAAAGCACAACGTTCACAAGCAACCACCATCGACTTGGTACCGGCCTGTCGAGTCGAAACTCCAGAGACAGCCTCCAGGGGAGCCACGCGGCGAAGAACATGCAGAAGAGGAAGTAGCCGTTGTTCTCCGTCAGGGGCGAACATTGAAGGCTCGAGGCCGTGTTGAAGAGCTTGCTCGAGGCCGTTTCCAAGAGTATCGTAGATAATTCCATCGTGCCGGAGGATTGGTGATTGATAGGGCCGTAATTTCTCTGTTGGTCTGTCGGAGACTTTTGAACGAAGAGTTGCAAGGATTCTTAGCGACGACAATAAGCTGCAGGTGGTGACTCCCGTCTTTTTATGGTTGATGGTGAGGTCACGAGGCATCCTCAATTTGACTTTCAGAAAATTCCCATATGTGGCTTTTAGGCGTCCAAGTTGGGCCAAACGGAGAAAGATGCCTCCACGTGTCCTGGAGGCGCAAGTTTTGTGAACACTGATGACCCTGATGGACTCGGAGAGCCTTTGGGTCGTGTGCGAACGGTGATGTTCGTGGGTAAGTAGGTGGACGAGTCTGCATTGAAACCTGAGTCTTGGGGCCGACTCGTGCGGAGATGCACGATCGCAGCGATATATCGAGAAGTTGTGTCGGTATTTTGTCGGTTGTATCTGAAGAATCATTGCTGTGGATGATGGTGACTGGGGAAGGGGGTATGGAAGTGAGAGGTATGCTAAGCCAAGGTAACCGCACGACCTCCGTCCTTCCCAATATCCAAAGAATCACGATACACCCGTACAAAACACAGCCATAAAACAAGAGCCATTAGATTCAATTCCCGGAATCCGAGAGGCACAGCACGCAGCTATGAGACCAGGGGTGTTGGGTTAGGTCACAACCATCCAGAACCAAGCACATAGATCGCAGCTATGAGACTCGAAACTTTAGACCAGATCGTTTCCAAACTGAAAGCACAATTTGACAAGTAATAATCCAGAGGCATTGATTCACGCAACAATGTCGAACCAAGCGTCAACAGAGATGCGCTCTAGGCTTGTTAACCGTAGGCCAAAGAAGCTGTCAAGCTAGAGGTTTTCTTACCTGTTGCCAGGCAGTGGCAATCCGACTGCTCTCGAAAACATAATGAGACCAGAGGCGTTGGATTTAGTTCTGCCCAAGAAAGAAGCACGACTGTACAGAGCGTAACAGTGAGACCAGTGCTGGTTGCTGCAGCAGCCGGTGATGAGTTGGTCGTCGACGTGAATAGCTGCCACTCCTGGCCAAGGCTTGCGCAGGACAAGTTGCCAGTAACTGGAGGGCAGTATCAAACTGTTGGTTCATGGACCGCAATAGCCACGTCGGCAGTGCGCGCGCCCTCGGCGCAGGCACAGCCTACTCAACGGC
>WIGO01000557.1:0-11676 GCA_014235945.1 Colletotrichum plurivorum
AAGCATCAGGGTAGTCACTAATACGTCTAGGCATTCCTTGTAATCCTAAGAAATGTTGTGGGAAGAATGTTAAATTACATACTAACAAGTATGGACTATATCTTAATTATTTAACTTAATTAAATAATCTCCTTCGTGTAGTCTCTGAGGATCCTACTCATAACGTGGCTTGTTATTTTGGTTTCCTGCTGATTGTCTAGATACACTTAAGATTTTTACTTTAAAATTTTAAAGTACTTAAGCTTTATGAGAGTTTCCAGCATATAGAAGGATTGGAAGGGGCTAATTTTACTATTTTTGTTTAGGTTGAGACTGTATTAATCATTCTTGACCTTGAAGAATAATTCATTGATTAGTGTCCAGATTATTTTTAATATAACCTCATCTTACTTTAAAATGTTGTTTAGTAGCATTGATTGATGGGAAAATTAATTCTTCACCTGTTTTATCATAACAAAAGACAAATTTTCCTTGAATACCGTATTGAGAAGATAATTTACCTTTTAAACCTTTTCTAGTATGACTATTATTTGAATAATAATTTTTTATTCCATCACTAATAGCTTTCTTAGTTTCATCCGAGGCATTACTACCGAACTTTGGATGGTTTTCTTTACTAAATATCTCTTTTAATTTGTTAATTGTTTCAATACTATGTTTATATCCAAAGGAATTACCTGCCATAGTCAAAATATTATATTTAGGTTTATAATAATCTATTCAGTTTTGCTCTAAATTTAAACAAATTTGAGAGTCTTGAGGACAAAATTCTTTAATACCTAAAGAAAAATTTTCTAATCCATATTTTTTCATTGCTCTAAGTATTACCGATTTAGTCGATTTATCTGAATTATAATAATAATAGTAACTAACCATTCTTTTGGTTAAATTAATACTACTACCTACATATAATTCTTTAGTTATATTATTTATAATAATATAAACACCAGATTTTTTTCTTAATTCTTGATAAATACGTTTTTTTTCTTCTTTCATGTTTTCATAAAAAAGAAGAAACTCGGCGAAGCCTCCACCGTCACCTGGATTTCCAGATTCGAGAGGTAAATCTTCATTAGAGCGTAAAGATTGACTAATAAATCTTTTACCTGTTACAAAAACTCTTCCTATCACTCTAACCCCTATAAATAAAACTCAGAATTGAATTTTAGCTAAAACGATGTTATAATTTAAACCTAATATTTTAGGTATTCAGTAGTATCAACCACTAAACATTGCAAAAACAGCTCCCATACTTAAAACGTAATGAAAATGCGCTACAACGTAGTAAGTATCGTGGAAAGCTATATCAAGAGATGCGTTAGCTAAAACTACACCACTTACGAACAAAAATTTAAGAGCTTTAGCTTGCGCAGCCATCATTTAATCTTTCATAGCTAAATATGTAACTATTATAGCTACCTCCTATTTTAGCATATTTTTTTATTGTACTATGGCTTATATTTAAAGCTTTCTGTGCGACCGTTACTCCTTCATATTTACACAAGAAATTTTTATTAATATCATACACAAATACTGCTTTTTTAATATGACTGTTATTATTTATATTTAATATTAATTCGTCACACTCTTTTAAAGTTCAATTAGCTATAACAGGGGTATCTTCTATATTATAAGGCAGATTGGTAAAATACCATTCTCCTCTAAATATGGTTTGCTCTTTTATAGCTTCAACAATTGTGGAATGATTTGATTGAATTAATTTAGTTAAAGTTGAAACAGAAGGGAAAATAACTAATAATTCTTTAAAAGAATTATAAACATAAACAGGGTAAGCTGATTTAGCTTCTATAATTCTTACTATACTTTCTGTCGAATGACTTTTGTTGTAAAAAGGATTATTTTCACCCGTTAAAGCTTTTGATATTAAACTCTTAGTTATATCACTATGAACCCTATTTTTAGCTAATTTAGATAATAATTGTTTAGTCTCTTCTGTATGTTTATAACCTAAAGAAGAATAACCCTGTTTTAATACGTTATAATAAGGCATCATTGACGTTATATAATAAGTTTCTCTAACCGTTAAGTATTTGGGTTCTACATATTCTAAAATATGTAGAGTAAAATTAGATTGATCATATTTAAGTAGAGCTTTTACAATGGGCATATTTGCATTTTGTCTAGCTTTTAAAAAAGTATTATTAAGATAGTTTTTCATTCTAGAAGCTAAATTAATAGAACTACCTACATAAGAATGACCGTTTATCTTATTTATTAAACAGTAAACACCTGATTTCTCTTTTAGTTGTATTAATATAGAAAGTCTATCTTGTTTTAAATTAACATACGCCTTTAAAGGGGAGGCGGAGGCTACTAAATTTTGGGTGTTATATTCTTTATTATTAGAAGTAGAGTAACGGCGAACAATAGTATTCTTAAAATTAAAACTATTATAGGAATGATTTAATAAATTATTATTTCATGGACTATATCTTCTCGTAAATAAATAACGAGGATCACGTGTAGTCTCTGAGGATCCTACTAAGGTATTAAATACCCGTTGGTTTCCTGCTGATTGTTCAAAATTATACATTTTTACTGAACTTAAGAATCCTAGTAGTATAATTGTCAGAACTTCCCAGCATATAGTGATCTTTAAAGGGAGAGCTAAGTGGTTTATTAACCCTCCTATTGTAAACATAAATACAAATCCTAAAGCGAATAACATAGAAGGAGTTAATTTTATAGATCCTCCGTATGATGTAGCTAATCATGAGAATATTTTAATTCCTGTAGGAACTGCAATAATTAAAGTAGCAGCTGTAAAGTATGCTCTTGTATCTACGTCTAAACCAACTGTATACATATGATGCAAAACTGTTAATAAATATTTTATATTTACCCATACAAGGCGCAAGCTCGCCATGCTTCGCCGACCCCTGCTACGTAGAACTTCGTAGGCTACTATGAAATAAGAAGTATGCAGGGGTAGAGTATGCTTCTTTCACAAAAAGTATCGGACTATATCTTCATCTTTTGGGCCTTTCCTGTTTTATTTGCTATACTATTATTTAAATTGATTTGTTTTTGTAAAGTTCTTACTTGTGATAATCCTTCTTCAGTTAAATGTAATTTATTAGACACTAGGTTATGAACAGTTAATCATTTTTCAAAAGAAAGAGCTTTTTTAGTTTGTAATGGAAATAACTTAAAGTATGCTATTACATCATTTAACACTTTAAATCCAGTAACTGTATAACGATACACATCATCAGTACCAGATCTTAATGTTACTTTTCCTGATCCCGACCCCCTTCGGGGGTAGGGGGATGAGGATGAGGAGGCCCCAAATAATTCGTATATTTTATTTAGTATAAAAATATCTTTTTGGTCTAATATATAACGCATTTTTATAACATGACCTAATATATATCTAGAGTTTGCTGTAATAGATACATTAAAACATCCTTCAGCATCAGTAAACCCGGATAATCAGCCATCCTGTAGTGTAACCGAAACAGGAATATTGTTTAACTTTATAGTTTCAGAACCAAAACGATTATTTAAAGCATTAACTCATAGAGCTAGTTGCTTTATTCTATGGTTTTGAGCTAAATTTCCATTAAATAAAAAAGCTAAAAGTAAGATATGTGAAGGATTATCAACAATTCATCTATAAAAATCATTGTTTTTGTTAGCCATACTTCGACTTCGACTTTGACTTCGACTTTGTAAGCCAGAAGCAAGACTTTTTCCTGGCTTCGCAGGGAAATGTTTAACTACACCAATGTTAAATTTGTATTGTATTTTATGAAGTATATCACTTTCTTTTTGAGTAAGAACAAAACGCACTCTTTTACCTTGATCATAAGTTTGAATAGCTCCATCTCCTTCTGCAAACCCGATAAATCAAGTTAACCATTCATCAGAAAGATGGTTTCTATTTTTAAATAATGTATTATAATAAGCATGAAAAGCGAAAAAAGATGTTTCGCGTGTAGTCTCTGAGACACTCTGTTTGTTATCTTTTTTAACCGAACTCGAACCTTCGGCTGCTTCGGAAGAATACAGGGACAGATTGTCTGCTGATTGAGTATAGCTAATTAGATTTTTACCATACAAGGTACTAATTAACACTAAACTGTTCCAGCATATAGCGAAATTAATTATATTCCTTATATCACTATAAGGTGAAGCCATCAATATACAACTTCAAACTATGAATCCTAATATTCCAATAGACATCATAGCATAAACCCAAGTTTTAGAATTTGACCAATATTTTAATCTAATTATTCCCGCAGCTTTGCTTCTGGCGAAGCAAAGAAGCCAGAAGTCTGGCTTGGCTACTAACATAATGTATCAGATACTAAATCTAATCATCACCTCCAGTATAATCAGGACCTGTTTCATTAAGTAAATCTTCTACCATTTCACTGGGTTTTTCTAAATTAGAAACTAAAATTGTTTTTATATTTTGTTTCTCTTGTCTACATTCTTTAACCTCTTCTACATGTTTTTCTTTTCATTCAGCTCTCTCTTTTTCATATTGATATTTATTATTTTTATAATATTCTCCTTTTTTTATTTCTTTATTTATTTCTTCTTCTTCTTTTTCGAAAGCTTGAGTAAGTTTTTTAAACCCACTAGCTTCTATATCGACTTTTTTTTCGAAATATGCTACTGGTTTTAATTTATCGGAAAATTCGCTTTCTAAATTTAAAGCTTTGGTTTCAGTATTAACTTTGATTTTATCTTTGTTATCAATGTATTTATTGAAAATCTCATCTGCTTTTTTAGAGTTTAATTTTTCATATCCATCATTGATACGATCTATTAATTTTACTTCAACTTTTTCTTGTTTATCAATTAAATTATCGATCTTTCCTTTTGCGATGGATAAAAAAGTTTTAGTAGCAGCAGGCGCCGGCAGGCTAGCCTCCGAACCAGATAAAGAAGAATTATCTACTTTTTGGTTGGCTGAAGGTTCAGCCAACTTAAGTTTATAATTCTCCAATTCTTGTTTTTGTTGGCTAGCTTTAGCAAGAATTCGGTCAATATCTACAAAATAAAAAGAACTACCTGAAAATGATCTAACTATAATAAGCATATCGGGATATTTATTAGAATTAACGTTTAATATATATATAGTTGAACGTTTATTCCTTTTATTAAAGTGAATTTTAAAAAATATTGTAGCTGTATCGATGTATATAAATAATGGTGTCACATAGGAGTGTCTCTATAATCAGTAACTTCATAATACATTGATTATTAAAATTAGAAACCCGTATATTAAAAGTTGTGGAGTTAAAAGGGATTTTCTTCCTTTCTATCTCGTCAATCTAGCACCTTATTTGCATTATTGGTTAACAAAAAAGGTGGTTATCTACTTCTCTACTTCTTGCTTGCTTGCTGATCCCTTCTTGCACAGAAGCAAGAAGGGATCAGGCAGCTTCAGAAGTCAGTACAGTTCTAAATTCAAGCCCAGACTTGTGACCCAGGCTCTTTTAATATAAGGGTATTGGTCTTCCAATAATTTATATTATTAATATTGATTATATAGAATTAATCTGAAGGGACACTCGAGTCCTTAGCTTACAATAAGATCTACTACAGAGGATTGCATAGCAAGGGGGCTAGCCTATGCTATAGCAACTTTTATCTTGAAAACCGTCTCAACCTAGCTTAATCTTAGACACTAAGGACTGTTGTGATTATATAAAATGAAAACATTTTTTGTGTTTACTGTTTACTCTTTACAGTTTACAGTTTTGCTTCGCCAGACTGCGTAGGCGGCTTATTTCTGTCCTAACATCTGGCTTTGCAGGCTTCTGCCGAAGCCAGAAGTTAGCAAAGCTAGAAGCCAGAAGCCAGCAGAACTTCTGCTGGCTACTATGAAATAAGAAGTAAGCCTACTTCGTTGCAAGCAAAAAAAAAATATAAAATTGGAAATATATCGTGAAAAGTTGTACGTAGGAAGGGTTGCTAACTTCTGGTGAAGCAAAGCTAACTTCTGGCTTTGATTACTACGTACTGCGTAGCCAGCCAGAAGTTAGCAAAGCTAGAAGTTAGCCGCGAAAAATAATAAATAAGAAGAGAATAATAAATAAGAAGAGAATAATAAATAAGAAGAGAATAATAAATAAAAAGAGAATAATAAATAAGAAGAGAATAATAAATAAAAAAAGAATAATAAATAAAAAGAGAATAATAAATAAAAAGAGAATAAAGCAAGGTAGGCTTTGGCTACTATGAAATAAGAAGTTTGGTGGCTACTATGAAATAAGAAAAATTGTATATAAATTTAGAAAAGTAATCAAGTACTTTATAACTTGGCTACTATGAAATAAGAAGTTAGCCTTAAATAAAACAGTAAAATATTTTTTTGTATTTAAGCCGCATAATAACTGTCCACTTTAGGATGTCAGTATGCAACCTAAACCACTAGATCTAGCTATCTTATTTATTTAATAATTATTAACTAAATTAGTTATAATTAACCAAATTAGTTATAATTAACCTCTTTCAAGGCTACTTAGAGTACACCTTAAATACAGAGAAATTTTCTGTATCCAGTACCGTCTACTCGTTGCTCTTTTATCCTAAACAGCTTCCAGCTTCTGGTGAACCATGCTGTGAATAGGAACTTAGATCCGCGATTACCCATTTACTATTTTGGTAGTTATAATTAAGCTTGTTACTATATCTTACACATTACTGCAAGCCCTCTCAAAGTTACCTTTGATTGTTAGTACTTAATTCTTTAGGGCTTCCCCGGAGTTTGATACTGATGAACTTAATAATGAAACTTGCTAAAGGTTTCTTAAATTCCTATGTAACCAAATATAGATTTATTTGAGTTAGCTGAAATAGTTGTACTTATTATACCAAAACCAGGTATAATTAGAATGTACACTTCTGGGTGCTACATTTTTTTATTGGCTTTGCTAACTTCTGGCTTTGCTTACTACTGCGTAGCCAGCCAGAAGCCTGCAAAGCTAGAAGTAAGCAAAAAAAAAAATGTGTGGACCATATCTTTAAACATAAAGTTTATTCATAATTATTTCATTTATTCATAGATATTGCTAACTTCGTAGCGCTTCGCTCTTCGCTAGCAGTAGCCAGAAGCCAGCCTTCCTGCGCCTGCCAGCAAGCTAGAAGAATAAGATTTAATAAAAATGATATATAAATAATGATTTATATTTATATAATATGGAACATTTAGAGATGTAGATGATACATCCGCGAAAAAAAAAAATATCTTATTTCATAGAAGCTATACATTTTTAAAAGAAAAAGTAAGTCGGGGAAGCTAGACATAAAATTAGTAAGAAAAAAGGGGTATCTTAGTATAATGGGTAATACAAAGGATTTATCGATTTAACGATTTATCGATTTATCGATTTATCGATTTATCGATTTATCCTAATATGTTTGTTCGAATCAGACAGATATCAAAAGTAATAAAAGTGCAAAGCTAAACACAAGTCAGACAAGTCGGCTGTACAAATGTAAAGCTAAGCAGTTAGGCAAAGGGTGTATTGGGCAAAATCGGGAATAATTATCTGCATTATATTACAGAGTAATTATATTACTCTGTAATGTATTTTCAAGTATTTAAATTTAGTAGCAGTTTTATTAGTTACTTCTTAATATTAATACTAGTACTTTACATTACTTTGCCTTGCCTCACCTCTTAACCTCTTAACCGTAAAAGTTCTAAAATATTTGACCCGAAATGTTTTAGAACTTTTTAGTTTTAGGTTACTCCGTACTCCGTAGTTGGGTGCTATTAGCACTAATTGCGGACGCGTACGCGGACTAGAGTAAAAAAGACATCAATTAGGCAATCGCAACCAGAGGTGGGCGTGTAGCGTCTTCTGAAGCAAACCTCAGTTTCGCTTACTTGTTCTGATCCTTTATTACGACTTCGGTAGGGTTAGTGAAGTAAAAGTAAGGGATATCGAAGTAAACAAAGCAGGAAAACTCTGACTCCTCCGTGTATTTTATTTTTTAAGGCCTATAAATAAAACTTAGAGTATAATATGAATACTTTAAGTTTATACAATCCTGTTTTTTACTCTTACGTTCTAGATAAGTTATACATAAGCTTTGTATATCTAATCATACAATTTAATACACTATTATTAGATTTTTTGCATAAATGTTTAGATTATGTGCTTTTTTTAATTTGAATTATTTTTTTTGGCCCAAAAAAAATAGTGTTTTACTTTACATTAATAAATTCGAATAATCGAAATAATGAGGGTAACGGTTATAGTAATGAAAATAACACTTATAATCAACAAAGTGAAAGTGAAAGTTCTTCGGGCCTAAACGAAGGCGGGAGCGGTAATAACCCTGATGAAGATCCAGAAGATTCAGAAGACGACGTGCCAAATAAAGAGGTATATTATGATGATGATGAAACTACTGAACTTGAACGTTTAGATGAAGATCTGGAAAAAATAAGAAGGGCTATAAAGGGAGATGATGAAGCTAAAGAAGAGATAAAAGAAAAATATTCTGAATTCTTTAGACATAGTTGTTCTGAGGAGGAAGATAACAAAGCCTTAGAACAATTAGAAGAAGAGTTAGAGGATGAGTTCCAGGATATAGAGGAACGAGACGAAGCTGAATATCAAGCTGAAGTTGAAGCTGCAGCTAAAGCTAAAGCTGAAACTGAAGCTGAAGCTGAATCAGATTCAGCTTATCCCGGCGAAGCCGTAACATCTGGTAAGAGAAAAGCTTCTGACACAGAATTAGGTCCAAATAAGCGTCAGGACATCTCAGATTCGAATGATGATGAGAACAATAACGGTAATGGCGGGCCTAGTGGATTTCCAGGTGGAGGTGGACCTAGTAGTTCTGCAGGAGGAGGTGGTCCTTCCTCATCTGGTTCATTAAAAACTATGGTGAATGAAGGGGAATTCTCTAGTATCGCAGTTAGAAATCCGGGAAGTCCTATTGACTTCATTATTGAATTAGAGTCTACAACTTGTATACATGAAGATTTTAATTTTTTTGATGAAATCTTATAAATATCTTAGGTCGGTGAATGAGGAGGTTGTAAGCTGGCAAGTTCGGGTTGAGAAGCCCGCGCAGCTTTATCCTGTTTCAGAAGTTTGCAAGTTTGCAAGTTTGCAAGTTTGCAAGTTTGCGCTCACTGGGTGGCATACTTCTAGCTTTGCCAAGCAAGATATACCTACTTATTTATCCCTACTTCTGCTTTATCTTTTACGTTTTACCACGACTGCCGGCTCGTAATTGGTCAAGACTTTTATACATACTATCATTACAAAATAACCCTTACTTTGTAAGGTAGTAACCATCTGACTTCTAGCTTGCTTTATGAAATCAGAAGTATGCCTGCAAAGCGAGGAAGTAACCGTGCACGCTAAGATTTACCTTAGACTTTTTTATTTTGGACTTTTTTTGTTTTCTTGCTTCGCCTGCTTCGCTCAAAAATTGAATTATATGTGTAGAAAACATCAAAAGATGTAATTGTAGAAAACAAAAATAGAATTATTATTCTATAATATGGAATTTATAGAAATGTATTGTATATAAAAAATATACTATACTATAATAATTCAAAACGGTTATCATTTAATGGTAGGATTACTGTCTTCCAAACAGAGTGTGTTGGTTCGATTCCGACTAACCGTAAATATAAGAACTAATAGCTTAATTGGTAAAGACTTTTCCTGTCACGAAAAGGGATGTCGGTTCGATGCCGACTTAGTTCGATCCGGACTTAGTTAGATTACTAGCTATGGGCTTTATCCCTTGCTGACTACGTAGCAGCTGACTACGTAGTAGCGCTAACTTCTTATTTCATAGTAGCGCTAACTTCTAGCTTTGCTAACTTTCCATACTTCTAGCTTACTTCTGGCTTCTGGCGAAGCAAAGAAGTATGCAAAGCTAGAAGTATGCTAGAAGTTAGCAAGCAAGCAAGCAAGCAAGCAAGCAATCTAGAAGTAAGCTTCGCTAAGTAAGGAATCATAAGTATGCCCAGCCCCAGCCAGGAATATTCTGTCAGTGGGCGACTTCTGCGTAGCCAGGGAGAGCTTTTTTTTTAACAGTAGGAAAGGTAGCCATAGGTAGGGCAAGATATTTGCTAAATATTGTGTGAAAACATTTAGGCGTTCGAGTCGTCTTCTTTCCGCATGCATACTACTTGGCTGCGTAGCCTGCAACCCTTATTTCTGCTGCTGCTGCTGCGTAGCCAAGCCAAGCCAAGCCAACCCAAGCCAGGTTGGCTAGATAATAATAAATCGCTTTGGTGGATAAAGCCAGAAGTAAGGCATGCAGGGTTAGGTAGTCCTTGCTTGCATCTGGCTTCTAGTGAAGCACAGAAATAAGGACAAGGACTACCTAAGCCGGGCTAAACTTAGTCTTGTAAAATTTTCCTTATATTAGGGTAAAATATTTAATAACAAAATGACAAATTTATTTATCATAGATGAAATATATACTAGTGGCTTTAAAACAGGAGCTTTAGATATTGTATCTATATTTGCAATATTATGTGCGATTTTAACTATAGTAAGTAAAAATCCGATAGTATCTGTTCTGTTTTTAATAGGATTATTTGGGAGTGTATCATCTTATTTAATATTATTAGGTTTAAATTTTATAGGTTTATCTTATTTAATAGTATATATAGGAGCAGTTTCTATATTATTTCTGTTTATTTTAATGTTAATTAATATTAGAGTTAGTGAGTTACAAAGTAATACTAAAAATAGTATACCTTTGGCATTATTTATAACAATCTTTTTTAATTATTTAGTTTTCCAATTCTTACCTTACGATTTAGCAATTTTAAATAATTCTAATAAGGGCGGGGACTACGTAGCTGCCTTAAATAATGTGTTATACTATTCTTCATTAAATAGTGTAGCCGGTACAGAAAAATTATTTAATAATAAAATAGCTGTAGCCGGAGACTCAGCTGGAGGTTCTGATTTATACTTTGCTACAAGTAGTAGTTGAGATGGTAATTTAATAGAAACAAGCCATATATCTACAATAGGAAATATATTATATACAAGTCACAGTATGTGATTATTATTAGCAAGTTTTATTTTATTATTAGCTATGATAGGTGCAATAGTAATTACTATAAAACCAAAAAATAAAGGGATTAGCTCAATGGTAGAGCAACCGTTTTACACACGGTAGGTTAAGTGTTCGAGTCACTTATTCCTTAAAAAGAGTATAGTTTAATGGCAAAACAAGGAGCTTCAACCTCCGAATTCTTAGTTCGAGTCTGAGTACTCTTGAATAATTCTTTAACTTAATGGTAAAGTGCATTTTTGATAAGAATGAGATCTAAGTTCGATTCTTAGAAGAATTAGGTGAAGATTAGTTCAGTGTAGACTTGCATTGCATACTTCTTATTTCATAGTAGCCAAGCTAGAATACGTCTGATCCATAAAAATAATAGATAAAACAGACCGATGTAGTATGTACAGCTTGCGAAGCACAAAAAAAAAAGAGAATTGACTGAGTGGTTTAAAGTGCCGGCCTTGAGTACTGGTATGGGGTTCTCCCATCATGGGTTCGAATCCCATATTCTCTGCTTACGAAGTTAGCAGGCACAAATTATTTTTTATTTATTTCTATTACTTCTTTGCTAACTTCTGGCTGGCTACGCAGTAGTCAGCAAAGCCAGAAGCCAGAAGTAAGCTGACAACGTAGTAGTCA
>WIGO01000558.1:0-11663 GCA_014235945.1 Colletotrichum plurivorum
GGGCTCCCCTTCTCGGATGTTGTGGAATCTTCCATAAACGAAGGCATAGCCTCGAAGTGGGGCGTAGCCCGTGACAGCATGCCAACAAAGTTTCGACATCCGAGTAGAATGTCCAGTTCTCCCACTGCAAGCCTGGCTCGGAGATGTCGAGAGGACATGGAGACATGCCGGGAACCGAGTCCCAGCGAGTTTTCCGAAAGGATGAGACATAAGGAAGGAACGATGTAATGAGTGTGATGGTAAGGAACGACCGAAACATGCTCTTTGGCCCCTGCAAGGAGGCGTGCCAAGAGAGCCGTGTCATAATGGAAATAGAAAGAGTGGACAGCAGTAGAGCTAGAAGGTTGATTGCATTGAGAAAAAAGAAGCAGCAGTTGAGAATGCAAGACATGAACGGTAAGGGGTTCTGAAGGGGTTATAGTTTAGACAAGTGGGCAGGCCAACCTCCCAGTACTTTCAAATCCATGGAAGGGTTGACACTTGGTTTGGTAGGAAATTAAACAGTTGATCGTATTTTTTAATTTAACTGCATACGATGCAAGGTCAGCCGCGCCAACTTCATCGAAGTCGGATGATGGATCCCATGCTAAGGCCAAAGAAAAGGGTGATGCAAAGCAGCAGAGATGACATCCAAGACGGGATAGATAGTCTGACCAAAAGATCCTTGTGGGTCAAGCCGTGTAAAATTCCTCGTCACAGCCACATGAGGAAACTCAAGCCGAATGACAACAGACTGGCAGAGATCAGACCGGCTCTCGCGCTTGACCCAACCGGGGTGGCCCAACTGTTCCATTCCCTCCATCCCTTATCTCGGCACGGTCCAACGAGCGAACTGTTGGGCCATGATGTGACCCCGATGCACTGCGCTCGCGCAAGCATCTCGTTGGTTATATTCCGGACCAGCTCCTCGGTTGCTTTGGCGGCGCAGGGGTCAGGAGACGGGTGAGGATTCTCCGGATCAAACCAGGGGCAGGTGGGTGTCCGCCAATCTTGATTGTAAGGAATCCAGTCGTTGCTTGCCTCGCCCTTGATATTGACAGTCCACAATGGCTTCGGGCAGGCGGCGTTGTCCTTCTCGCCTTGGTAAACGTCGGGGATCTTTCCATTGACGCTGATGTTGAAGAAGATTGCGCCAGTCTGCTCAGGGATGGGCTCGGCGTATGTGGGCTGGCGTCGATTCTCATCGTCACTTGGCGTACAGTTCCGAATCATATGCACCCGCCAAGAGAGGTACCACTCTTTCTCGGTTGTGTTGGTGAGTTAACCCGTCGGATGGATGTGAATAAGGGGCCCCGTCACATTCACCGCGCCCGACTCGGAAGTAGGCACGAACGGGTCCGGAAACTGCCCCGGGAATCTACCCGTCTCTCCACCTTCAGCTAGTCTGGAAACGGGGTAAAGTTGCCAACTGTATGCGAAATTGTAAGGCCATGCAGGAGCAGGGTTTTGGACGGCGAAGACGATTGGAAATGGGTAGGTTGGCGAGTAGATCTCGTTGTCGCGTGGAAAGATCAGGTCCACCTCAGTTGTCGTAGAACGAGCCGAGGCTATGGAGACGGAAGCCGCGGCGAGGGCCAAGACCCCAAGCAGACTGACTTTGTGGAGCATACCGTCGAAGAAAGCAGTTGGAAGTACAGAAGAGCAAGGGTGTTGTGAAGGAGTGAAGTTGAGAGAGTGAGAGAGAGACAGAAGGGGGGCGAGATGCGCGTAAAAAGTGATTCAGGGCTAAATTCAAATCCCTGTAGGATCAGACCATGAAGCTCAATCAAAACAGTCATTTTAGGTTGGTTGACTTAGCGGACGATGGGTCCGCGTCTGCCGAGTGAGACGCCAGTTAAGGAACCAACACCGTTCTAGGGTACCCAGGACCGGTTGTGGTTCCACATTGAGGTTTTCGGGTAAGAGGGTCGTGATCTTGCCGATTAGACCAGGTCTTGGTATTGAAGGGACCGCAACGGCGATGTTTCTTGATTCAGTGGACCCTCAAAATTGAGGCAGTAGGCAATGTGACTGGTCTTCTTCTGGTTTCTCGTACCACCGTCTGCGAGAAGCCGAGTGTAACTCAATCAGCCGAGTAGTTCGTTGCTGCAGCTCAATGCAATGCTCAGGCTGGCCAACAGGAAATTACAACAGACAAACGAGAATCTGGACCAAGTCTCAACAACGGCATCACCACTCCGCAACCAATCCAACCAAACATGGTCGGAAACTGCTACAAGCTCTACTTCGTGAAGCAGGGAGACATTTGCCAGACCATCGCGACCAGCCAGGGGATCAGCCTCGCCAACTTGTACGCGTGGAACCCGTCGATCGGCAGCAGCTGCGGGGGTCTCTGGGCAAGCGTCTATGTGTGTACCGGTGTCGCGAACGTCCCGTCGTACCAGCACCATGGATGCTACACGGAGGCCCTGGGCCAGCGACACTCTCATGACTCCGGGCGTCTGCGCTGCCTATTGCCTCTCAGAGAGGAGGACCACCCTCTTCGGCGTGGAGAACGGCCGGGAGTGCTGGTGCGGCAGCAGCCTGGCCGTGGGCAGCGTCAAGATCTCAGACTCAAGCTGCGGAGCGCCCTGCACGGGGGACAAGAACCAGAAGTGCGGCGCCGCCAGCCGTCTCAACCTCTACGGGACCGGAGGCGCGCCTCTGGCATACAAGCATCACGGCTGCTTCACCGAGGCAACGAACACGCGGGCGCTCGGCATCGCCGACATGGCCAGCGACAGCCTCACCGTGGCTCGGTGCGCCAACTACTGCCTCGTCGAGAAGAAGACGCAGAAGTTCGGCGTCGAGTTTGGGCGCGAGTGCCGGTGCGGCAACAACCTCGGCATCGGCTCCGTCGCGACAGACGCGGGCGAGTCAACATGGCCTGCGCGGGCGACAAGGCGCAAAAGTGTGGCGGTTCCAACAGACTCAATGTGTACTCGATGGAAGTTGATTCCCTGCCGATGAACTTCCGTTACCAAGGTTGCTTCAGTGACCCAGTCACGCCGAGAGCGTTGTCTGGCGGTGAGTCCAACTCAGACCTAATCAATTTTTGACGAAAGCATGCTAACTTACAATGCCTCTCCAGCCGAGATTAGGAACAACGGTCCGATGACCGTCGAGCGCTGCGCAAAGTTCTGCATTGATTCGGGATTCAAGATGTTCGGCGTCGAGGCTGGGTCCCAGTGTTTCTGCGGACACCAGCGTTCAGGGGGCTCGGCGGCCTTGTCGGAAAGCAGCTGCGATACAGCCTGCACGGGTAACACTCAGCAAAAGTGCGGAGGTGGTGGCAAGATGAATGTGTACTCGTGGAACTGAAGGTCCTCTTCTGCCAGAGCGAACAGACGATTCCGAGCTCTGAGAGTGTTGATCGACTGAGGGTGGAGTCAGCTGTGAATGCATCTAAACCTCGTGTGTCTGTTCGAGCCTGAACATCTTAATAATAGTTAATTCTTAATGTTTTCTCACACTTAGAATCTGCATGGGCATCAGACGAGTTCCGACTGAGTCTTAAATGACAGGCTTCCAGGCTGTATTCAGTTTGCTGCTAATGGGGACTCTCATGCAAAGAGATAATCAATGATTTAGAGGCATGAGGATCCAATCTGTTAATCCTGAAGCAATCGAGGGTCTCAAACGAGATCTAACGGATTCCATTGATGCCTTATGTTCCAACTCTGTAATGTTCGTAGGAATGAGAATGAAGTTCATGTGGCTGTATGCAATTATTCGGGAATCATGTAACAGTTCCGATCACCAACCATAGAATCAGGAACAGTCTCTGCAACGAGAGTTCTTACCAAATCTTCCCTCCGAGACCGGCGTTTACGACCCGTGTTATTTCTCATCATTAGTCAGCTAATTGTAAGATAATACGGCTAACTACATATAATCTCTGTTATACACAGACGTCATTGCCGCAGCTGCGATCTCGTCCGACTTCATCACACCGCATGTTTCAATGGATCCCTCCGCGTGATTTATGGTGCAAGAGTCACTTATTGACGGACATTGAATCCACACTCATAGAACCCTGCATGCTATACCATCGTAGAGTAGCATTGGCTGTAACCCAAACAGGTAAGCGGACCAGAATGTTTGCTCCTGTCAGCGGGGAGATAGCACACCCGTTGCGTAACCCCCTCTCTCTGTTCCTTGTCGGAACTTTAATAACAGAGCTCAGTTAACCTGGGAGAGCATCCACCCTTGCGGCGCAATCTCTCGTCTCTTCTGATTGGCCTCGCAAGATCACAACCATGGACTTGGATCCTCCGCACCTGCCCGGTTGAGTGTTGGTTGGCTCACCCTGCTCGTCTAGTTCTCCCGTCCAGGCATCTGGCGGCAGCACCGGCATCACAAGATATCAGAAGTGGGAACCTGCCGCGCGGGAAACATGCCACACCCGGGAGCAAAGTACCTCCGGATGGAAACATCGCTCTATTAAAAGACGCTATTCCCAGCAGCGTGATCATCAAAACTCGTGAACTCACGCAATAGCCTCAGACAAGACATCAGAGTTTATCTCGCCATAGAACTACTCATACCATGAAGTTCCTCGCAACCTTTGCTCTGCTTGCCACCTCGGTGCTCGCCGGCGACTTCGGCAAGACCTGTAGTGACGAGCACATCGATCCCGCCACCGAGGTCCTGACGGCGAACTGCGACACGGGAGACGGCAAAGGCACCCTGAACTCGGCCTCGCTCGACCTGAACACCTGTCTCGGATTTTCGAGCAACAAAATCCAGGTGAGCAGTCATCTCCCACTCTCCGAAAAAAACGAAGGGGCTGGAACGTTTCTCACGACCCTTCCGGACGCTGCCCACTTCCCGGTTGGTGAACTTGACTGACCAGGGGCCACGTGTGAAAAAGTGGGCGAAGCAGGGCAATTTCGGAGATGCGTGCGAAGATTGCTTCGCGTACCGCCTGCCCGACCCTGTCTATGGGATGTTCGGGGTCACCAGGGTCTGGATGAACTGCACCTGCGCCGGCGGTCCGGCAGAGACGTCGGTGAACCTCGGTACGTGGCACCCCGTCCCATCCTGGCAGCCACCCTTGCCGCGAGTCACGGACGATCGCGCTCGGTTGGATCGAGGAGGCGCGTCTTGGCTAATAAGCTTATTCCGACAGACTCCACCCGCATAACCAACAAGTTTGGCACCTTGGCCTGCATGCCTTAAATGAGCGGTGGAGCGGAGAGTTGAAGTGACAACTGACGGCGGAAGGAAGGGAGGAATTCATGATTGACGGCAGGAAATGACGGCGGGAAATAAGCGATGGACGTTTTTGGCAAACACATGGCTCGAGAGATTGAGACACTTCATCATTCGTGTATATAGTTATCTCGGGACCCTTTACCCGAGCAAAATCATCTTTAACATGCTGGGCCGCAGTTCTCTCCTAAGCGACAGGATGACTTCCGTTGATGTGATGGGACCGTCACTACATTCAGGAGACCATGTCCTCGTGAACTAGACCCCGCTTCGTCCCTGCCCATCTACCAAAGCTCATCAAAGCCTCTCGCAACTCGAAACCTCCGATTCTCGGATATCGCACCACCTACGCCATCGATCCCGAAAACACAAGACTTTGACTGTTGATTCCCTCCAGCCCCGAAGCACTCCGTACGCCATGTCCCGTGCCATCGTAACGACCCTCAGAGCAGGGTCAGCGGCGACGGCGTCGCGGACCGCTCTCTCCCGGATATCGACAAGCTGCTCATCATCCTCGCCACGTTCGGCAGGCTCTCCCAATTGTACTCGTCCTTCCACGTGTTGTCCATCTTGGCCCGGGCGATGAACTCGTACAGGTTGGCCATCTCCTGGCTGTCCCACATGCCCTCCCGCCGCCTCATCCGGCGCAGCAGGTCGATGATCCTCCTCTCCAGCGCCGGGTCCTCGCAGTACGCGCAGATATACGACAGCGACGGCACCGCGTCCGCCGCAAGCGAGAAGCTCGGCCGCGCAGCGCTGGGCTTCGACAGGATCACGTCCTCGGCCATGTCCACCAGCGCCGCCAGCTGGCTCATGTCCGAGTCCTTCATCGCGCAGGGGGTGTCGTGGGCCTTGAACACCTCCCAGGACCGCTTCGAGAAGCGCAGCGACTTGAGCTCGTCCTCCTCCGCGGGTGTCATTTTCGTCCCGTTCTCGACGAGGCCCGCCTCGAAGGCCTCAAATCGCGCGCCCCAGGCCCGGAACTTCCGCTCCGCCTCTTCCCACTCGGCCTCTTTGGAGCTGTTCGACGCGGGCGTCGAGAAACTGCTCGAGCAGTCGGAGGAGCAGGTCCTGCACGACACGCTGCAGCTCATGGTCGCCTTGTCGAAGGCCTCCGACATGGCCAGCTCGACGTAGTGGAGCTGGTACCGGGCCTCGGACACGCTTGTGATCGGTCCGTTGCGGTCGCTGTCATCGGGTCGTGTGAAGAAGGACAAGTCCGGCACGACGTCGTCCTCGATGAGTATGGCGGCGTCCATCCCCATGCACGAGAACATGTTCGTCACGTCGCAGAGCTGGTCGAAGTGTCTGTCCACCGTCTCGATGAGGGCTCTCTCGGAAGGGGCGATGGATAGAGGATCCCTCCGGCTGGCCAGCGCGGCCTGGTGCAGCGACTCGAGCACCTTGGAGCCGGACCTCAGGTGCTGTACCGCCTTGTCGTACTGGCCCCTAACAATCTCCAGACACACGAAGACCAGACAGCACGCGAGAGTGACGCGGATGTTGACGGGCGAGGGGTCGGCCATGACGCGGATGGCCTCGGCGACGGCCATGCGGTAGTGCTTGTTCGCGAGGTCGTTGAGCGCTAGCGCGGAGTCGGACGGCGTCGACTCGAGGAGGGGGTCTTCGAGGAACGCCCGGTGCGCGACGCCGAGGGCGACGACGGCGTGCTTCACCGAGTCCGAGTAGTAGCCGAGCGGGAGGATGTAGTTGCTCCAGAGCTTCGCCAGCGGCGTCGCGGGGCCGAAGTCCGGGACCGTGCAGGTGTTGACGTGGTGGAACATGGTCCTCTCAAGGCTCGTCCCCGAGATGTCCCAGTCGACCGGCGGCGTCAGGTGCATGATGACCCTGCTCCGCCGTTGCTGCTCCAGTATTGACGATATCGTCATCGCGGTCGTGGCGGTGGCGGGGGCGGGGGCGCTTGGCGACCGCTTGGCTTGCGGAGGGGGCTGGTTCGCGTACCCATCGCACTTGTGCTTGTCCTTCTTACATCTCTTGCATGTTGGCTTCGCCTCGTCACACTTCACATGTCGGATTCTGGGCACGAAACAGTCAGTGCCGTGGGGAGGAAAGATGGTTCTGCACAGGGCAAATGGCTAACGCGGCGAACTAATCAGCTATAGAGGCAGAGAGGCCTTACTTGCTATCACGAAGGGCGGCGTCAGTCGAACAAGTCTTGGACAAACTAAAGTGGCATCAGTGTTGTTACCAACCATGTTAGACAACCGGTCCTAACCTTTTGGCACATCGGGCCCGGTCAGCACAAGTCTCTCTCTCTTTCTGGAAACACTTTAGAGGACTTGCTCCTCTGGAAAAAATACCTTTGAAGCGGAAGCACGGGTCCGCTTGGGCTTCCTAGGCGTGGGGTCCAGAGAGAAGACTCCGGTCCCTGGAATCTGCATGTCCAATGGCATCTCGTCCTTTCCAGCCGCGTCTGTCCACGGTTACGCCCCCAAAAAGCTTATCGGACGGGTTCAGGTAGATCCGAGTAATTCGAGAGAGGGTAATACGTTGATTGACAGGTGTCAAATCGGGGCCGGCCCCCTACACTCGAGCCCGATGAAGGATTGGATCTCTCGGAAGGCGGGTTGCGCGGGACTGTTTGTGAGACAGGGTCTCCGCCAAGGCGATGCGATGGAAAATCTTGGGCGGCGTCCACCATATAAAGCACATGGCCCCCGCGCGGCCCTCGGGAGCCGAAAAGCGCTCCCGGGCGGAGGCCGGACCCTGGTCTGCCCTGCGACGTCAGCTTCCTCGTCAGGGGCGGAGGGGTTTTTACGCCCTAGGGGTTAGTCTTTTACGACGGAGCCAATCAGGGACTATTGGGAGGGGCCATTATTCATGAACGACTGGGGGGAGTTGACGAGGGTTTGAACCGAGTTCGAGCGTTTCCGGAACTTGTCTGAACTCCCTGGCGCGCCAGGCCCAGAACAGCATAAGTAGCCCATATCCGATTACTCATTCGGCGAGGCCGAGTAATATTAGAAGCTCATTGGAAGCTTTCGCTCAGCCCTACCGGGCAATAGGATCGCGGCAATTCTCGCTGGCGGCCTCCCATTGGTGGCTAGGCGGTTTCTACCCCCTTTGCTTGCTGTCTTTTGGTAGTCCACGATGAAGCCATCAAGGTTTCCAGGCACAGGCGGCCACAGTGAAGCTACCGGTTGCTGATTTCTAAAGTCTCGGTATCTTCAGAGTGAGTCCAAGTTTCCAACTTCGTACGCTAAAATTCAGGTCTGTTGCAGTAACATAGCATCAAGTAGGCACTACTACGGATACGGTTCAATGGCATAGGTTGTAGATCTGCCAGACAACTTCTCAAGAGCCGTGTAGAGACCACGTGTATCTGCGCAGTTGTGGGCGATTGATTCCTCTGCCGCCTTCTGTAACAGACTCTTCCCCTGTTTTGGACATGGGACGGCGCGCTACATCCCTGCTCTCCACTCATAACTGAAACTCTCTATGCCGTACCCTTGGTGCCGAACCCGACAATCCCCGGCACGTCAAAATGTCGCGGTTGAAACCAACGGTTGTTGAAGGGCGTGTTTGATGGAACAGTGACCGGCATATGGCTGCCCTGGACCGTGCTGTTGCTATTATGGTGCGATTCAAATTGGCTGCTGCCTAGAAGTGGAGACGTCTTCTCTAGTCCGGGGAAGCAACTCATTAGCCCCCTTGACAATACGAAGGGCTGTGCATCTTTAAGGTTGTTCTTTTGATTGTTGACGCAATTTAACGAATCATGGGTCGCGGGCTATAGTTGCTCGGCCTCGGAGCTTGTCTGCAGAGACTACCCGAACTCCAAGCCGTTGTAAACCACCAAAGGGAATCAAGTACTCCGGACACAATTATTCAGCCTCACCCAAGCTCTGCTTTTTAGGTAGCAGTATCTTCAAGTTCTCCCATTCTGGCCTGAGAAGCTCTGGAACGGTCCGGGGAGTCGTAGGACTGGTGTCAACTCTAGGGGCTAACGATCCAATAGTCTTGCATCGTCAATACGAGACATGGGGAGGCGATCTGCCACCCGCCTAGCGAGTCCTGGCTCACAATCCAGATCGCCAAGAGATCGGACGCGCGTCTCTTCGTATCGAGCTGGCTTCCTTGCTCACGTCTAGCTATTTTGACAACGTAAACTAAGTAAGCTACCGAGATCCAGCCGGAAAGACTATCTCAGTGTCCAAAGACTTCATTCCGTTCGATCTAGAGCAACCCTGAGGATATGGACGTCTGTCAGGAATCCCTGGATGTCTTTATCGGCTCCTATGATTGGCTTCGGCCGATTCATGGCCGAAGTAACGTTGCTCTCTATTTTGGGAACACAAGACCGCCCCTGATTTTGACTGCGACCTAACATGCTGTCCACAGACACCGCACGTGTTACTTGGAGTTGGACAATCAACGAGGGCTTCTGTTGGGCTCGTCTTTGATGAGCATCATTTCAATACATCTTTGTAGATGCTAGAACTAGAACATGTTCCCGCATATGCTAGGGTTCTTGGAATAGAAAGCGGGAACGGTTTAAAGATCTTACCGTATAAAACCATGCTCGTTATCGGAAAGTTCAGTGGAGCTCCATTGTGTAAGAGGAGGGGGCCGGCAAGGGTGTGCGACTCAACTGAACCATGCATACGCCGCTCCCTCCCTCCCTTCATCAGGAGACGGAAAAACGCCCCGGCCTCGGAGAAATTGAGATCGACTGGCATTTGGTGATCAGACTCCAAATTCATGTGTTTTACGTGTAGGAAGCGACTCGAAACACCGCTGGACGTAACATTCATGTTATCTGAGGGATTTTAAACAACAACCACAAACTTCAAACTTTTCCTCGGATTCCAACATGTCAAATTATCGTGGCCGCAGGCGTGCCGACACGTGTCGGACTCTGACGCCGACGTACGACTCGGCAGCGGAGCTCACTGCCGGGGCAGGACAGAACTTTCGAGACTCGGCTAAGCGCTTGTTTGGGGGCATAATCACCGAACCAGGCCTCCGGGTAGCCGGCCCCAGTCCGACCCATACACTACGACACTGCCCCGTATTCTAATGCATGCCATCAGATCAGGTAGGCTACCATCGGCCTACGGGGGTTGAATGTAGGGCGATTAAACGGCGAGGCGTTTCTGTAAAGATTTTCAGCTGTTCAGGGATGCGTCGAGGCCGTGCCCTTCCCCTGTGACCCCGTCCATTCTCCTCGTTTGGCAGGTTTCTAGACACATTGGGGACCCATGTTTAGGATTGTTAGCCGAACCGAGACATATTGTTCAAGAAAAGGATGAAAGAATACCCAGACACAGCTATGGCTGACTAGCTGAACATTTCCGACTTCAAGAATCAATCTCTCTAGGGCGCACATAATGTCCGGCAAATTTCACTTGCGCTACCGCCGCGCCCTACTGCGGTGCCGAGATCTACTTGACCGCGATGTCTGCCTCAGATCGTGCGATGGAGCGTACGTCCATGTGTGCGAGAGGCACCGCGCCCGCCGAGATTCGATATCCACCGCATCCACAGCCTCGGCGCCGGCACGCCGGCACTGTTCGAGTCTTGGGGACCAGCATCCCGTCACCAAAATCGAGGAGAACGCCGTCATCATCGAAGTGAACGCCGTCGTCAAAATCGAACAAAACGAGCCCGATTTCTGAGTTTAGCGCCTGAAATATTGCGTCGGCACTTACCGACTGAGTTGAATTCCCCAACAATGTCGCCAAACGAAATGTGTAGGGAATGCTTGAGAGACGAGCGGAAGGTAATTCTTCGTCAAAGAAGCTGAACGGCGATTATTCTGACTAAAGGCTCCCAAGGAGTGCATACCAATCCCCATAGTCTGGGGGAAAACCAGATGTCATTACTGCATCACGTTCGACTACCCGTGTTCGACGACCTCCCTCCACCGAGCCCCGACGCGAAGCTCCCTCGAAAATCAGGATGCGAGCCCGAGCCAGACACAACGACTCCAGCGAACGAACTCAACGCCAACTACACAGCCATCGACGGATGACAGCAGCTTTTTCGAGAGATGGTTGAAGAGGTGGTTTGCCGGAAAAGGGGCGGAGATGCAAGATTCTACGATGTCGGAGAGCGGGTCAAGGACACGGACAGACTCAACTCGACAGCGAAAGGACCAGAATCCTTCGATATGGCTCGACTGCTTAATCGAGCCCGAAAAGAACCACTGGACTCTCTCCGCATCACCCGAGGCCTACGACTCTTTCCTGTCCAAGGGGCTGCCGAGACCAGGCTCTCCTCCAGGGACTCCGCCGCGCAAGCCAACTACTCCCCGAGAGACACCGAAAACACCATCAACCGCCTTATTGGAACAGAAAGAGGTGGCAGCTTCACAGTCTGAAAAAGGGTTCCAAGCTGCTTGTTCTTGATGCCCTTGATCAAGCAGGGTTGGTGTCACGGCACCGTGCCCTCTTGGGGTACGTACTCAGATCAGTCACGTGATGACGTGCAGCCTGTACCTATCCACG